>JPKZ01000441.1:81939-129296 GCA_000803305.1 Toxocara canis
TGAAAACTGAGCAAGTTTCTTCTCAGTTTTTAGTGAACTGAAGCTGCTTTCGTACACTGTAAGCATTTGGTGCTTTCATGTGTACGTAAAGGGTGAGATGATTCAGTTTGTTTTGGTTGTCTTCTGATAATTAGTCGTATTTGCAGATTGATTGGGAACCCTGTAACTCATAAGCCGCAATACCGCCTCTACGTTATTTATAAGGTTCCATCGGTGCGTGTACTCGATTTCAAGAGAGTGCGGCTTGTGGTTCGTTCCAGATTTTACTCTTTATTTGTTCTATTTTTAAACTAGTTTATTTCTCTTACGATGCCGCCGGGTCCACTTCATTAATCTGAAACCGGCGCACGGAAATAGGTCTACCAGCGGTCGATAAATCTTTCCTTGGTGTTTCGCAGTTTGGCTTTCATGGATAACAGTGCAGTGAAAGTAGAGTTCGTGTTATTTCCCTTTCTTATGGAGTTTTGTTTCTTTTTTTAAACGATGGTGTGCTAATGATTCAATCATGGAGAAGGATAGTCGTCTATTTGTGAGAAGCATAAGGGAGAGGGATTTTGTCGTAATTCCCTACCTTCATTTGGAGTTGATAGATGAGAGTAAGCTCATTTTTGGGTGCATCTTTTTTCCCTCTCTTTCCTGTTCTGTTTTTTCTCCTTTCTTAACTCTTTTTCCACTCTTTTCTTCTTTTTCACATTTCTCCATTTTCTTTTTTCTTCGGTCCCCTTTATTTGTGCCGCAACGAATAACCATCCTGCCAAGGCTTTTAGCGCTATGGAATCTTTAAGGAGCGTCAGCAGGCGGCCACGTTATTCAAAGGCAAAAAGGGACAAAGGGTGCGTGAGCAACTCGTTAAGAAGTCAACGCCTATGGCCGAAGATGCACACGTTGAAACGCCCAAAGCTGTACATTCGGAGGACGCCAAGAAAATACAGGTTTTTAAAATAGCAGTGAGAATAATAGAAGGGTTAGAAAATCGCTACCTCAACAGGCATTTTAATTGTTCACTAGAGGTGATAAAAGGTGTAATATAAATAGTTGCTGTTGTTTTGCGTTCGCGAGGAGGAAAAATTTTTTTAGGAAAACAAATAAGACGTTTTGACAACCCTTCATTTGCAAAGAAGCCGTTATGTCAACTGCATCGATGATAATCGATGCAACGAAACACGCATTGAAAGAGATATGAGACAACTAAGCTGCTTTGTTTTTGAGGAGGCAATCGCATCTGCATCGACGTTGGCCGAAGTGGAGCATCTGCAGTCGATATTGCAAAGTGGACGAGTCCCTGAGAAGGGGTGGAATTTACCAGCTGGTGCCAAACCCAGCACTGCCGAAAACAGGTACGCGATGTTTGCGTGGTTTATGTTTCATGGTACTAATATTCGTTGTAGCACTCAAAAACAAATCGCAATTTAGAGAGGATGTGGTGAATTTTGGTTGTCCAGAACACGCGCCGTAGTGAAGGAATAAAGCGTAGCCTATATGAAACATTTTATGTTGTATGTGGCTAGGTATAACAGCAACCATGTTAATTACTGGGATGTAAGTAAAACAAAAATACAAGGGAAGGAGGAAATATCGACTCCAAAATTTGTCACGTTATGTTGCATCACAATATCGTCTGAGTGAATTGAATTCATGAGTTAGTTCATCGGAACTTTTTAGAACACCTGTAATGTAATGATTATGGTGTGAGTCGATTAAATGAAATCTTTAAGAGCGTTACAATTGTGAACAAGCATCGTTAATGTTTTCTGAGTGTCTTAATCGTTGTATGCGCTTCGTTAGTGAAATTTGCAGAACGTGAGCAAAATATTCAAAAACAGCAGTACTGATTGCCTCGCACATCTGCAAAACGATATACAGGTGGGTCAAGGAAGTGATTGTGACGAGCTCTGTGAAATCATTATGAAACGATGAGGCTTTCAGGGAAAAGAAGGCCGACGGCGAAGGCTTCGTTGAAGAGGTAGAGGAAGACGATGAAGGGGAAGACGAAGCGGAAACGTCGGAGAAACAGAATGTTGACTTGAATGATGAGGAGGGGAACGAAGAAAGGGATGGTCTCATTTCAACACCTCAGGTCTCATTTTATTTGATTAAAGTGTGACTTTGAAGACTGTTGGTGATGCAAAAGAATGCGAGGTTTGTAAAGTCGAAGCTTATCATTTTGAAGGAGTCTTTAGTTTTTTAGAGAGGGAAGATGTTTTTTGAACGTATGCATATTACACTAATGTACGTATATTTATCGCACTGGATTATAAATATCTTCAGCCCTTCCTTTGCCATCATGTCAAGAAACTGGTTTCGAAGTTCGCAGACCCACACATCTAAAATAGATTGCATATGAAGTGGCGTTGTTCTGGTAGTTGGACTATTTTGAGCGGTTCGTATTGCTTGCCAGTGATGTATGGCCGACGTATTTGCTGCTTCTTCTCGCCGATTGAATTGATCAGACAATCAACAGATTTCTTAAAAATACTTTGTTTCCTCTTTACTTTTTAGTGCCTCATAATTTTGCAGTGAGCAAAAGGATGCAGAATGCGCACTTAATTTTCTTTCACGACTATTTTCGTGATAACGATTGCAGTTTCCAATTAGGAGCATATAGACCCGCCGTTTTTTTCATAGCTGCCGGCGATGGCGGCTGCCTTCGTGTTGTGGTCATCGTTTTTTGCGCAGTAAAATATCAAAGTTTATTTGCCTTATTCGTAAATGGGAATCTACGTCAATGAATATACAGACCAACTTTAAGAGTGAATTTAATGCTCGTCAAGTGGAGTGGCACGTTTTGGTGGTTTTAACAACGTGCGCACTCGTAGGTTGTTCCGCGAACAGGTAAGTTCGGGAGTGATGTTATCATGGTATGTTGGCTGAGAGCTGTGTTCGACCGACTGTTTATTATTATTAGTATTAGTCTTATTATTACTATTTTTATTATTATTATTATTACTATTATTATTATTATTATTATTATTGTCATTACTTATTATTATTATTATTCATTTTTTCTTATTTCTTTTTCTTTGTTTATTTCTTATTATCCATTTATTCATTATTTACTATTGTTTATTTAAAAGTATTTTAATCATTATTGTTTGTTGTTATTATTGATCTTTATTACTTGTTATCGTTTATTTTATTTATTATCAGTTCATTATTCATTATTTATCAGATTACTAGTCCTCGATTAAATTATCAGTTTTCTGTGCTATTATAATTATTAATGATAATAAGTTACCATTGATCATATTGTTCTTGTCACTGTTGTTACTGTTTTTGTTATTATTGTCGTTATTATTGTTTAGTTTTTATTATCTACTATTTATTATTTATTTGTTATCTATTTATTTGCTATTTTTTATTGTTAGCACTTATCCGTTTTCATTATTGCTATTGTCGAATTATTAATTAAGTTAATTAATTACAAGTCTAATTGCAAGCTTTTGGTTCGAAGTAAAAGATGCTATGTTCTTTCAAAATTGAGAGTAAAATTTAAAATATCACGTCACTGCTTTTGGACAATCCAGTGATTTTGGAGACAAGGTTATTATGCGCATCGATATTGGAGAAAGTGATGGGCGAAATCACTGCATGTAGATCTCCATAAAGTCATATTGGACTTCATTAAGTCAGCGGGTAGAGCGTACTTGTTATTATCGCTTTTTGAGTTAGATGAAAGAGGGTATCAGAGCAAAGTTTGTTCATCGAGTTAGGGGAAAGAACTGATTTCGTTGTTCTTTCGATGGGCGTTGCCGAAACTTCGAAACCAATTTGTGGTAGTGCCGTTATCTTTTGAACGCTAATTGTGTGGCTTTACCTGTAGGTCAGCACGGCGCTTGGTTTGTTGTTATAGTATAATATTTTACTTTGGTCCACTCTGTTAGCCACCGATTTCATCGTTGTTCGATCTGCGAAAATACTAGATGGTTTGCTCATGTCATCTCTCGTGCTAGTGATAGCCTTTGCAAACGGTACGTTCTTTTAGAATTCGACGGAACCTGACGGTCAGGCGGAAGGCCGAACATCGTAGAGCGTTCCCACGATCGAGTGGATCATTGTATCACTGATGGAGCCGGTAGTGATTTGTCTGCCCACAGATATTTTTTGCCGCGTTGTTGGGAGTGTGAGATGGTCTATCTTTTGAGCTTGAAAAATCAGAATGAAGATGCAGATCGTCGTGACTTTTCTAGTTCATCTTGACGGGAACTTTCTCAAATAGGACATTGTTTAAATGGGATGATGATAGTGAACCTTTTCGTTTCTTGTATTTACGCTGACTTTTTTTCCTTGGTGGTTTCTTGTGGTCACTGTGGGCACACACAGATACTACACAATTGATCGAAGCCCAAGCAGCCGCTTATATGCGATCCATTTGTTTTTTGTTATTTCATTCCGAATAAAACTTTTCCACGTTTGCTATCTGTCCGGCAGACGAAAACGCTGTTGTGTAGGGCGTTGTTAGGACTACAAAAGCAGTTTCTGAGAAAGCATTTGCATCCATTAAATTACATTCTGGATTATAAGTAGATAAGCTACGGTGCTTCATCATCCTTTCAAATGTCATGCACCATTGTGAAAGTTATTAGTTGCAACTGCATGTCTGCTGTCTTACCTTGCAGTATGCTATGATTCTTTCTGTTTCCAGCCTAGCCTCTCTCCTCTCAATGGTCGAATGAATGTTCGCTTTGCGACATCAGTGTTTGCTTGATTATTCGAAAACCATGACAACGCTAAACCTTCTCTGATATAGTTCGCAGCACTCGTCTGCGGATATGTGAACGCCAGTGCATTTGAAATTTGGCCAGTATTCGACAGCAAGTGAGAAATTAATCTTTGTCCCACCTCTGTCTTTCATTCAGAACTGTCCAAAGTTTCATTGACCAAAAGAAGTTGACTTGTTTTTAGGTGTGCACAGGCGATTGAAATGAAATTGTACATCTTAGGGTTTCGTTTATTCAACTACAAATTGCAAATACCGTAAAAACAGTGGACAAATATTATAGAAGCGGAAAGTAACAAATCGCAAAATGATTAGTTCTCCCAGGAAGTACGGAAGTGGAACATTAGTTGCTCGAATGAAGCTGCCGCAAAATGTTATGACAGTTATGCAGAAGTGATACAAAACCAGTTGAGGATAACATCCTATTAAACATAATCATTTTGCGAAATAGCGGATTTTTTGAAACGAATTTTAAAGCAGACAAATCCATATTGGTGGTTCGGGCGTATATCACTTGCTGACTAAATTGCATGGGTGGATTCTAACCTCTTCTCATCGGGGATCACTGTTTAGCTACTAGGCTAAAAGCGACAATAACCAGATTTGAGTGTTATGCTCATTTGATGGGACACGGCCGCTAATGCTTTCATTTAGAGGAAAATTTCGCCACAGGATACGAAGGGAATCACACTGCAACTGACAAATAGAGTGAAGAAAAAAACTCAATTTGGAACGACTTTGGAAATAGCGCAGTCAAATGCTGTTTCCTTATGCTGAAACGCTGCCACAAAATGTCAGATTGATGCTAAAAGGAAATTTTCTTTTGCATATGGCATACTTTATGAAACAGCATATGGCTTGGATTTTTTACGTCCAAATATGTATTACATATATAGTTGCGACATATTGTGTCGATGGGTTTCTCGCATATTACACGATGATAACGTTTACAACGATAACTTCTACTCAGGAGGTAATGATTACGGGTGCTGTATATAGGAGGGTTGGAGAGGAGGCCGGGAAGGGAATTCCTTCTAAAGCATGAGGAAAATCATTTCGTCACGCCTCCTCACATTTTGCATCTTTGCCCTCCCCCTGAATAAGGTGTATCTGCGGAGGCCCGCATTCCCACCCCCTTCCTCCTTCAGGTACAGCAACCTTAGTAATTATCATGCGTTGAAAGTGACTTTAACATGTTTCGAGTTGGCGATTGAGTTGAGCACCTCGTTGACGTGCTTACCACTCGTCTCTGGACACAAGTACCACACCAGCACAATGAGTACGGCCGTCGGACAAGCGAACAACAACATCGAAAGGCCACCAACCTTAACACCAAATTATTTGCACACTGCATTGGTGTTTGGTTCGTGCTAATGATCTTCCATGGCACTTGGCGATTGAGTTGAGCACCTCGTTGACGTGCTTACCACTCGTCTCTGGACACAAGTACCACACCAGCACAATGAGTACGGCCGTCGGACAAGCGAACAACAACATCGAAAGGCCACCAACCTTAACACCAAATTATTTGCACACTGCATTGGTGTTTGGTTCGTGCTAATGATCTTCCATGGCACTTTTACGTCTCATTCTTCATTTTCTGCCTTTTTTTCTTTAATATTGTGCATATAACGAATGTACTGCCTGAAAGACGAGATAAAGAAAGAATATTTCGATTTTAGAGCTGCTATTTGTCAATCAATAACACACTGAATAATTTTGAATAGTTCTCACTCTCTGAGTGAAATTTAGCAAAAAAAAAAATTGCATTTCCATCCTTCTTGAGGCGTATTAGTCGTAATATCGTTGCCGGTTGGTTTACCATCGTTTGCTACTAGGGTTTCTAATAACAACGTTTCGCTGCATTGACGCACATGTGGAGAATGTGTGTCAATTGCACAATGCATCGCGAAACAAATTCTTTTTTAATGGTAATAAATATTACAAATATACTTACAATATTGGCAACAGGATAGAAGGAAAACTCGACAGCGATCTTCATAAGTGCCTCAAGGATGGTAAGCAGTGCCACTGAATTGAGCAACAGATGCCTCGGCACGAGTTCGGCTGAGTAAAAACGTGACACCGAGCCTAATCCACACGCGTTCACCAGCAGTAAGCAGCTTAGTCCCAGTAGTGTGCCCATCTAAATCTTGTTCTCCTTTTTTTTGAAATCACTAACCATGTTATATTTAAACGTAGTGATATTATTCGTTGGAAGACGAGTCAAAGTTAAGGGAACGAATAAAACTAGGTGGCAAAATGACTGGAATATGACACTAAAAAACATCTGAAAGCAACAGTTTTTGCGAAGGTGAGATTCGTTGAACTAAATAAAACAACGACAGAATATAAAAAATTGCAGTTTCAATTCTATACATTTAGATGCACGCGTACTGTTACATTATACTCGCATGAAAAAATGGGTACACCTAAAGTTAAAAATTTTGATTTTCGAATCACTAGCCGTATATGGGAAAATGCCAGTGAAAACATTGCCGAACAAAGCTAAACGCCTAGATAAGTGTGCAAGAAAATTCTCCTCTCGCTGTTCAACAGTGTTCGTTAGGATGACAGAGACGAAATTTCTACTGTTAATCAGTTTCAGTCTGAATTAAATTTGACGAAGTTCCACCTCAAGTTCGGTAGCTCTCAGGAAGATAATTAACGTCCAGCGTTATCTGCCTCGGTAAATATTCGGTGCTTTCGAAAGCGACATTACCATTGATACACTTTTGAGTTGATTTAAGCAGTAGCCTTCTTCACGCTCAATAAGTCAGAGTAGAAGCTCAGTGAGAAAGAGGAACGCTCACCAAGTGAAAAATCAGAGATTGGAATCTCTATTACCGTCTAGGTTTGCTCTGCTCTTCTCGCTCCCATGTCTGGCCCCGTCTTTCTGAGATGATCAATAAACAGAAAAAAAAAAGAAAATTTCCACCTTCCATTGTTCGCCCATTTCAACGCAGACCATAATAACGATCTGTGAGATGAGTGAGGCGATCATGGAAATGATAATGAGTGGACGCCTTCCAATCCTGTCGACGAGAATGACAGGCACAAACGTGAGCGGCAAGCGTAACACACCGATCGCAAATGAACCGTATAGTGCCGAAGATAGTGACCAGTGGGCCATATCGTGCAACATGAATGTGCTGTACGCACGCAGACATCTTGCTCCAGTAAAAACGTATGCGATCTAAAATCATTATTTGCGTAAATCAGTGTTGACTTGATATGCTATAGTATTAAAGCGGCTTAGCCGCAATTTTAAACTTACCATAATTTATGAAAGGTGTATTACCTGCAAATGTTTGAATGTTTCCTCCTCCTAGCAACTCAACGACGAAACGGAACAGAAGAGGAAAGAGGAACATTGTTTCATTTTTTAATTTACGCGCTAGGTAACCGTTTTTTTTTTGTGCTAATCCCCGCTCAGCGATATTCGTAACGTGCCCATTGATAGAGAACAAGGAGAAATCATTGCAAATTCGAACGTACGCTCTAGCGAACGTCTACGGATGACGGATAGGAAGGAGCGTTTAAAGAGGCGAGATAAGCGCAAACAAAAGAGCGCGTCAAGCATTTCGTTACTGTTCCGAATTCTAACTGACAGTCTGCAACTTTACTTAATTAGCCTAAAACGGCTACACGTACCATTTATTATTACTAGCTTCTAGCAGTTCTCATTTGTCTCTACTGAAATAATTACGGCTCCTGGAGAAGACTAATAACAGTGTCTTTTCCAAGTCCAAGTAGTTAAATTTTAAAAAGATTTATCGCATATTAGAGCTGGCAGAATAAATTTTTCTATATGCAAAATAAGCTGAACATGAGTTACAAAAGTTGTGACAATACACTGAATGAAGCGCTTACCTTAACCATAACGCCAACCCAAGCGCCATGTCTAATCACTTTGGAAACGGGATCACTGGCCTTGAACACGTTGAACATGATGGTGAGGCCTTCATGAATACATTGGATGTTGCCCTTGCTGTGCCCGTCCGATGTGCCTTTTTTCTTGAGCAAGCTCTCTTCACATACCCTCAGCTCGGCATCTAAAGCTGCACTGTTGCTGTCACCGTGATAGAATGCAAGCGCATTACGTGCCTGAAACAAGCTTTATAAAACATGGACACTTAAATCGCCTATGCACCCGACCACTGAACCGGATCGGAGTAGGTGACATTTAACAGAATTCACATCCAAACGTGCGCACAGATTTTTTTAGGGCACTTTTCCGCTGACGGATATGCCAGTTTTTTGTTTCACTTTTTTGCATATCTGCATCATAAGGTCTCTAAAACGGAAACTTTAGCAAAATAACTTTTAATGGACAATCCTTTATCAAATGAATAAAGAAAACTGTACGCAGCACTAAGATATATTAAAAAATTGTACTGCCATAAATGCAACTATATAAGCACATGTCCACAGCAGCAGATGCACATGAAAGAATCAAAACCAATAAGCAACGAAAAGAAAGAAAATGAGATGAACATGTATGCACAAAAGAAGCAGAACCAATCAGCACAAAGTAGTAAGTAAATTACATAAACAGGCGCAAGCGGCGAAATAAATTAAATGAGTGATATCAAACAAGTTGAGGCGGTTAATAAGCGCAGAAAGGTTATGCGCTTCAGCGATTTTACGAATGAAATCATCTCAAATACGGACAACTCTGAGCTGGAAACTGTAGCGGACACTGTTCACAGAACAGGTTTTGCGCGCTAATTGATAACGGTGGGGGCGATGCTCACGCTGATCAAGAAGCGTAAGCATGGTTTCCAGAGGTGTATCAGAAAACCTCTGACGATCTTGAAAAAAAGGACCAGGTGAAATTTAAGTCGGCGATACTCCAACTGTTCGATCAAATACCCTCAACCTAACCTCATAATGGGGTGTATAGAATTTCACCAGCAATTTACGAAATGCCATACTAGTGTAATATTCTTACACGTTTTCAACACTTTCATGAGGTATGGTGACCATGCTTGCGCACTATATTCTGCGATCGGACGACAATATACTATAGATGCGTTACGGTAATGTTCAATGCATCTATTTTGCCGTGCACGCAGAATACAGTTAGTCACTTTTAACGCTTTCGTAGCTATTTCAGTGCATGCAAAATCCTGTGCAAATTTGAACAAATCTTGGTTCTATGATCGCGGATCCCATCATTCGCAGATGGCCAACTTTGTTGTGCAATCGTAGGAAGTACTCATGATGGAAATTAACGTGGGGAACGTGACATTTCTTGTACGAAGTGTCAAGTTGCCAAGATTTTGACCGTTCGCCGAAGGCATTGAGATCCATTGAGATCCATATTCTTAGGTCATCTGCGAACAATTTACAAGCGTTAGAAGAATTATCAGACATGTCGTTTATGAACTGCGTGAACAATAAAGGGCCAAGCACACACCCTGGGCAAAACCGCTGACTTGATAGCGATAGTTGGAGAATGAATCGCCTACCTCTACGGTGAAGCGATGATTCACCAGAAAACTTCCTAGCCACTTTAACAGTGAATCACAACAACCATAAGCTTCTAGCTTGTGCAGAAGCTTACTGTGGCAAATGGTTGGTCGATCTGCTAAGAAGCCATATCAGTCTAGGTTAATTACCTTGCTTTTCAGTAGGGACTCAGGCAAATTATCCTTAACAATAATCTCTATCACACTGTATACTGAGGGAGTCAGACTGATTGAATGGTATTTCTGAACACAGTTAGGAGCGGACTGTTTTAGCAAGAGAGTGATTACAGCGGTCTTCTAAGAGGAGAAGAGTGAGCAGCATGAGGTACTTCGTTCAAAAATTAAACTCAAAGGAAACGCGATAATGCTGGCGATGCGTTTTATTAATTAGGAAGATATTCCATTAGAAAGAAGTAAGCGACAGCTTGTCGCTCAACATATCAATGGCCTTTCTCACAGATTCTACACTCATATTACATTCACGACTGACAGTAGCTCTTTTGTTCTAATTTGGAATTCTTGCAGAAATCTATCGTCTTCCTTGAAGACATGAAAGAATTCTGCCAAAATACCACACTTAAAAGATTCGCCTACGACACGGCCCAATTTCGCATCTTTCAAGACGCTTAAGTCGCCCCTAATTATTCAGTTTCCCGTTGGCATACCTATAAAACGACTCCTTATTTCCAGGACATAACAAGCGCTTTTGCTGATTTTTTGCAAGCTGCTGATAATTTCGATGAAAATTTTTCGAGCACTTTGGAAAAGCCGCTTGCCTGCCTGGTTTATGGCGCTGGAGCCATTAAAAAATGTTTCATAGATGCTATTTACTACAAATATTTATACAGGAACGGGGTGGTTGTTGGCACCTTTACTAATGAACATAAACATCAACAATAACATTGAGCAACTCGATGCAACGTTCATGCATTACTTCAATACCTGAAGAGTAGGAAATGTATTCCAATCGATGCCGAAAAAAACACTGCATCAGCCTCAAACCACTCACATTCTAAAAAATTTTTTTTGTAACTATGGAGCGAAGAAACTGGCGGTTCAGTAGTTCTCAAAATGTATGCTTGTATGGCCGCCTATGGGGAAGTTTTCCCCCATGAGTAACCTCGTTTACGAAATAAAGCAGCTCGCATTCGCAGGGAATGGATATGCTTTCAGATGACGCAAAGTCCAGTCCAAAACGTGCAAAAATCGCTGCACCACCACCTCCTTTTTCGTTAGAATACGATCACATCTGAAAGTTTTGAAGGCAGACTCCATGGAAGGTAAGTAATCGGAGAATAAAACAGACAACCAAGTTTCGGAAACAAGCATTAAACCCAAGTTTCCGAAATAAGCATTACATCAGGCGCTGCGCTATCAGGTAGCAATTTTAACTCTTTGCAGTTTATTGGCAATGCTCTGAGCATTGAAATAAATGTATTTCAATACGAGAATGTTGCACTACCATTGAGAGTTTCAACTGCTGCAGGGGTAGGAGAGTATGGAGGCAAAGGTGAGATAGTTAAAACCCTACCCTATGTACCCGGTCCCCAGAAGTCAAAACCCTGCTCTATCCCCCGACTGGCCCTCGACAGCACCGCCTGTCAGGTTTCTGGGGACAGCTGAACCACGCCTAACAGCCTTACAGCATTCAACCAATTGGATGATCTCTACGCTTCGTAAAAAGTTCTTTACGGATCGCATCGGTATAAGACGGGCGAATACAGACGAACAAAACTTAGATGAACCTTTTGGTGCACGACTCTGGCGCAATACCCGCACAACGTCATGACTATTGCTGACAAGAACCTTAATCGGACGCTGCTTTGCGGGCTTGATCACTCCCGTTCTGGACACTCCAAGCGGAAATCCGTCGACGTTTAGTTCGTCCAGTATTTCTGCCATTGATTCCACGTCACGGTTGTGTCGTCGCTGAGGGCCGCCGCAAAATTTCTCGACACCAATGAATACACAGAACGCCGCCGCTTTTCTTCTTCTGAGTCAACCGTGAAGCAGGAACTGTTGAAAGGTTGTCTGGTTAAGCTGCATCCGTTTTGCAGAGCATATACTACGTCTGTAAGGGACCGTGAAGCACAAGTGATTTCTCATTCGACTGTTTGCAAGCGATCGTAATTGGATTTGAGGGCAGATTCGAGGGAATGGGTCATTAGCTTGACCATTTCTGAGAGGAAGTTGTTCACCACATCTCGAATTGTGGCCAGTAACAGCTTGCGCATTTCTTCCGCTAAAGTTGTCATCGTCTACTCCATGGCCTCATACATTGAGTCTGGCAAGGGAGACATAACCGCCTCCATAGTTGATTTCATTTCAGAACTGACCTTACTATTTCTTTCCATTATTCAGTATGAGATTATAGTATGACAAGAATTTGAGAAGAATTAAGTACAGATGGTTGCTGATAGCCGATAAAGTCGAAGGAGTACGGGAGGAATGTGAAGGAATAACTGGGAAACAACAGAGTCCTTATGAATAAAAGGGACAGGCGAGATGACAGCCAATGACCAAAGCAACTGCACTGAGCATGCAAATAGAGCCTTTTTTGCTAATTTAGTGAAATTCCTATGTTTCTAGCAATTTTCTTTATTTTCTGTTGCCTAACGAAAAACTGTTGAAAATTCTGACTTTTGCGTCTAAGGTTCCGCTCGATCTTTTCTTCAAAGAAATGATTTGGAAAAATTGAAAGCAAATTTACTGACAGAATAAGTTTCCACTCAGGTGAACGTTTCGTTGCAGCACAAATTTCAATTTTACAGTGCCTCGACTTTGTTGAACGAAATTCATTGCTTACCGTCTGAACAACATAATGCATGTAAAACAGCCTTCTCCTCAACAATGAGAAGGGTGATTTCAGATTTCGAAAACAATTAGCCCCGAAAATAACCTAAATTTCCTCAGTAACGGAAAAGAACATCCACAACGAGAGAAACATAATTCACCTTCGCTATGTTATGTTCAGAGTCGACAATGTACTGAGGTGATTCGCATGTAAAACAGAAAATCGCTATCGTCACAATGCTGACCAACAGCGGTGGTAGAAAGATATTCGGCCAGAGGTTATCCGTCGAGAATGGTATTCCAACTGAATGACATAACACACTTCCTGAAATTGTGGCCAGAAAAGTGCGCAAAAAGACGCCACCAACTTCATTAAAAATGGAACAGGACGTGTGGTACTCTCATTTGGGAAGGCGGCGAAGAAACAATGGAAAATGACATGTATGGGATGTGAAAAGTGAGATCAGTTGAGCAGAACATAGATCCACTTTGCCGATTCAGGCTGATCTCACTGAATATTATTATGTAATATAGAGTGTGCAAGTCAGGCAAAAATCATAGGCTCCTTCTGGCGGCAAAAAATTTGGCCTAATTCTATTATGATTTTCAACCAACTTTCCTTTCTAAACTAGTGGGAAATTTTTGGCACAAATTTCGTGCCATTGCACTGCCCCAATTACAATCGAATTGAATTTATTTCGAAGCAGTGAAGTCCCCAAATTATTCACATCTTTACAACTTTGTATCGACAAAATTTGCGACCTTGCTATTTAAACGGTAGATTTCAAACAGCACAACAAAATCCCAGTCTATCAAATTTCACAGCTAAAATGCATTGTGCATTGGCGGCTTCATTCTTTGTGCGGTTTGACGGGTGGTCTATATATATATATATATATATATATATATATATATATATATATATATATATATATATATATATATATATATATATATATATATATATATATATATATATATATATATATATATATATATATATATATATATATATATATATATATATATATATATATATATATATATATATATATATATATATATATATATATATATATATATATATATATATATATATATATATATATATATATATATATATATATATATATATATATATATATATATATATATATATATATATATATATATATATATATATATATATATATATATATATATATATATATATATATATATATATATATATATATATATATATATATATATATATATATATATATAATTAGAATATCGTAAGCTATTTTAAGCTTGTCTACACTACAACTTTCGAAAAAAAATAATTTTTTTTCATTATTTTTTGCTATCTATTACCTGCTCAATGGCTCGGTCAAGTTCGTTGGGCAGCTGGATCGAGTAGTTCCTCCTCAGAGATTTTCCCGCTGGAAGCATCTTCCATACTTAAGAGTACTTCCCCATGATTTCAACAAATTTTCATATTTCCGCTCTGTTTACTGCTTTTCGGAGTGTTCCGGTCTATCATTTTGCCATTTTGGTTCCAGTCCCGAGTGATTCTCCGGAACCGGAACATGGATCCGGAGAATTCTCTTAAGTCTGGAACCTAATCTTTAAATTTGTCTTTTAGGGGATTTTTTTGGCTCTGAGGGGTTTTCGCTAAAACATGTTGTACAGCAGTAGCGTCTTGGGTGGCGCGTATAGAAATCGGACAAAAGATGCATTGCCTGAAGAAAAAGCGACTAAGTTCCGGAAAAATTTCTTCGGTCATATTTCGGCCCCTAATCAACCGTTTTCGCTCAAATTTAGCATTTAGGTATTATTCGGCATGTGGAATTTGACTGAACAGAAAATTCGGAAACATTCAAGTTCGTTTAATGAAGTCGGAATTTCGCACTTTTAACCCCCCCCCCCCCCCCCCCTCTCTTCGGTTAGGCATTATATGTGGAATTTGACTGAACAGAAAATTCGGAAACATTCAAGTTCGTTTAATGAAGTCGGAATTTCGCACTTTTAACCCCCCCCCCCTTCCTCTCCTTGACTTTTTCAACTCAACTAACTGGTACATTCAAAAGGCGCTCATTCTTAACGATCTTTTATACTTTCCGAGAATATATAGTGCGCGCGCGAGGTTTTCTAGTCACCTGATCTAGTTCCAAAGCATGTTTTCCGGGCCTTCCTTGGCCATGGTTAACCGGACACGCGCGCACTGTATGCGATTAGCACCCACCGGAAATTTCCTACCTAACAGTGTATAGATCGGAGGGTTTGCCGCAAAATCCCGAAAAATTGCTCCGAAACTTGTTTGACCAATTACTGATTACAAAAAAAAAATACTTTGTTGTAATCAGTAATTGGTCCCTTATCGATTGGTGCGTAAATGATCGAGAACGATGACATAGTCTTGGCCTTAAGGATGGAAAACGAAATGTGAAACATTTATTCCTCCCGAACGGGAGAACTGGTTGAGCTCAAATTGCTATGTTGTAATCATTATCGATCCTCTATCGATCGACATATAAATGATCCAGATCGGCGGGACAGTGGTCACACCGAATCGACCGGCCAGAAATCCGAAAATATCGACTTTTGCGATTTTTGGGGTCCTGGATGTCGACTATTGGTCACAGGGAGAAACTGTTCGGTGCGTTTTGCAGAGCTCCGTGAGCCTGTACCGAATATTTCGTAAAACCGCGATTTTCCGATCGCACATGGATTTTTTCGAAAAAAATTTTCCCATAATTTCGTTGAAACTGATATTCGATAGATGTCGTTGAGCTGATTAAAAGTGTGTATGACACTAGTCCACTTGATCAACGAGTTCAGAAAATACGTTGTACAATTATCTGTAAACAGGCCATCAAGTATGAAAGTCAAAATTTGATAACAATTTTTCTCGGAAATGCGTAGCCGTACACGAATGGTACTTATAGGATGGTTTGGGGGAGGTTGTAAATTGCCATATGCAAAAAACCGCGTAAATAACCCCAATCCAGAGAGGAAATACCGTGTAAAACTGAGAGCGGTTTCGTATGGGTAAGGGCTGCACGCCACAGACATTTCGGCTTTTCACACCCCGCAACTCGCTTCGACAACATAGCGCGGTGGCAGTGGTACCGGTGCCATTCGATACAGCGCCTCATGCCACACCCCACGGGTATAAATTTTATAAAAACTTTCACAATTTAAAAAAAGTTGATTTTCTCCGCCTCCCCCCCCCCTCGGGCGGGTGGAGAAAATTTTTGTGTGCGGTTAAAAGGCAAAGGGGTCTGCATGAACACATAAAAAAACTGAACGGAAAATTCCCACTGGGAAGAAAAATGGTGGTTTCCCCCGCCAAACAAGTTTTGACCCCGTAGTTCGCTTCTTAGGCAGCGCAGCGTCGTCCGGGCATATCAATCGAAAAAGATAAATGCGGCACACTCCATGAAAACAAACTCAAATAGAAATTTACAAACGAGACGAGAACGTGATTTTTAAGACTTCCACCTAGGCATACGGGGAAAATATTTGCGGAGTACGGGAGAGAGTGATCTGCATGGGTACATTGAAAAATCCGGACGAAAAACTCCGACTGCGAAGGGAAATACGATTTCCTTCCGCCCAAAACATTTTCGCCCCGCCACAGCTCCTATGGCGGTGCAGCGCGGTGCAACTTCGTGTAACATGCTAGTATGAAGTAATGGAAACGAACCAGTAGCCATGAATACTTCCTGAATTGCGGCCATCCTCCCACGGTGCTTTGCTGGCGCACACTCGATAATCCACACGGTTGCGTTCACTGAATTGATTCCGTTTGCTAATGACCTAAACTCCACTACTATCACTATGCAATTTTTGCGCGCTTGTAGGCTTCGTCTCGATGTAGTAAATAGCGTTGCCTCCAACGAACGGACAAGAGCTATTATTGCAGCAAACCGAAACAAAACGTCGGCAACTGGAGGCTAATCTATTATTGGTTTTTATTTGGCGAAATTTGATATTATTTGTTCCTCCGAGTTCATCGCCACATTATAATACATCGGTGATTGCTTAAGCGGCCACTGTTTTGACAACTTTATTATTCGCAGTCAATGGCAGTTCATAAACAATATTCGCTACCGTGCAATGAGAGCAATTTAACCAAGGATTTGCCCTCAGCATGCTCCAAGATATTCTCCACGTTCATCATCTTTCCATAGGGCCTTTGCCTTCTAACCTACAACAAATATTTCTGCTTTCTTTCGAGCACGCTGTCGTCAGCAACCGGGTTTTACTCACAATTGTTTCTTCCTTCTCTTTTTCGCTTTCACATATTCCATAACAAATTATTTCGTTTCTGTGCATTATTGCTTCTGGCGGTGCCTATCTATTCTTGAATAAAACTCGCAGCTTACCAAACAACTCGACCAATGAACAACAATTCGAAGTGTGGATGACAGTATCTGGCCAAAAAGGATAGTGCAGCGCCGGGTACGTAAAGAGACGTGGCCAAAATAGCAGTCCGTTTACGTCCGATACGACTGCATAAAAAAGCTGCACAAAATTGGCCAACAATCGTTGCCGCTGGGAAGACAATATTTAGTGAGGCCCAGAGCACATTCTGCAAATCAACTCATAGATGATTTTTTTTTTTAAATTATCGAATAGTTTAGCAAGTCCTATCTTCGATTAACCTTCACTGGATACATGTTTGTGAACGTAACAAAGAAGAGCCTATTTGTAGAAATGTCGAGCCCACTCTTATCACATCGTTGACGTTGCATAAAATTAAGAGAGTGGCACACGATGAGTGCATATATGTACGACTGACTAAGCACTGTACCAACACTGTAAACTTTCAGTAGATCTATTGGTAGAGAACGTTATCGGATGTGTAGAAGCCTTGAATTAGGTAGCTAGCGTTTTGTTGAGCAGTGTAATGCATTTATTCTGTTATTCGGCTCACGTATGAAATAGGTGAAGAACATATTCTTCAAGATCAACACACATTACCGTTATCTAAATTTGGATTACAATCTCAAAATTCTTTAGATTTATGTAACCGGTTTTTTTCACAGAACTTGTATTCCTAAAAAAATCGATATAAAGATCATTACTCTTCGAATATAAGTTCGATTCTCCCAAAATATCATTTCTAATTGTCATGATGAGTGTATTTGCTTCGAGATTAATGAAGAATTTACCAAAGCATTCGGGCTAATTGGATGGCCATTCGTTGTGATCCATGACGAGTTTATAAACCTTTCGATGAAGATGTATGGCTGATTGAGTACTGTTGCAATGTAACCTTGCTGGAAGCCGCTCGAGAGACACAGTGCTAGCGTAAGTACACAAATCGCTTTAGACACCATCGTTAAGCGTTCTAACGCTAAACAACCTAAGCCAACACCAAAAAACTGTATGTGCAGCCCTAGAAAATCGACAACGTAGATGTCTTACGCTTATACATACGGCGAACGCCCCACCTGAATGCACGCTCGAATGAGTGATCGTGTAAAACGGATGCTTTATGCACAAACACATGACGCGATCTTATGTTTCCAATTTGCTAGGGATTCAGTTAAGGCACTCGCAAGGCATTGCTTAATCGATAATACAAAATAACAGCATAAGTAGCACAGAAAACATTTCTTCCACTGAGCTCGCTAGGTACAACTCTACAAGAAGGAAGATAGTTCAATGCATGCAAAATCAGGATGAACAACTTCAGACTCTTATAATTCTTTGGCTCGTGATCATTATGTTCTCCACCAGCGAATTGTGAACAAATGTAGAAAAAGGTACGTAGCACATCCTAACGAATACAAGCTAGTATCGCAGAGTTACAATATTGTGCCAAGTAATTCCGTTAGTAGATGCAAATATGAATTGTGCAGAGATTCTCTAGCAGTTTCGCTAAATGGCACGTTTCAAAACTGTGGACAATGTTTGAAGATTGAGAGCGTCGTCGAACGAAAACAAAAAGACAAGTATGGACAAGAACGAAAACAAGTATCGATTGAATGACAAGTTTGCCTGTTCAGCTCGATACAACTTCATGAGAGATTTCATATTTTCTGTAGGCGGACAACGTAGTCTGCCATTACCATAAATGCCCTTTCTGGAACGACCACTTCCAGAAAGTGATTGCTGTGACGTGATTCATTTAAAACATCGATGTGTCAGAAAATCAAACTGCAAACGCGACGCTGTAAGTGTTGAAGCCTCAATAGACCAACTTGCTCACCATAGGCATTTTGTACAACAACAATTTGTTAGGATTCTCCTCAAAAATAGTGGCGTTGAGGAGTGATGCAATAGTAGCAAATAATATAATACTAAATGAATGCAATATTTACTGAAAATAATCTGAAACGCGCTCTATCGGTGTAGTAAATTGACAAGGAAGTGGGTCTGTAATAGTTCGTGTACTGTAGCACGCAGTATTGCAATATTACGGTATACAAAACAAACACATATAATGGCACTGCTATATTTTTGTTACATTGTGCCGAACTGCTTTAAATCCGATAAAGTTATGGTGCACTGAAAAGAGTCACAATGAAAAACTTTTGTCGCGACTCCTTCAGCTATGACACCTATACAATTGCTCACACGAAAGCTGGTAGGTGGGACTTTGATGGCGCTGTGATAATGGCTCCAGAAGAGGAGCTGGAAAGGAAGGCAAGTCTTTTTGCTCCGTTACATCTTACAAGGAATATGAAGAGGTGGAGGGTGGACGGGGTGGAGATGGGTTGGTGAAGAGAAGTAAAAACGAATTTGAAACATTGTATGCACTAAATTTATGTAACAAATTACGATATTGAGCATTAAAACAGAATAAAAATAAAACACACATACAAATTAAAGAAAATGAATGGATTATTTCTTCCGAAACGAGTCCAACCACATACGACTCGTTGTTTCATTTTTCGGCGAAACAGACCTATGTGACAGCACGAGCATTTTATCCACATAAAATTACATAAAAGATTGCATAGGCGGCGATAGCTCAATGAACGATTTGTGCAATTTTAGAGGCTATATGGTAGAGTATACTTCATAAAATTCCGATGAACTGACAGGAATAAATGGAAAAATGACGGGGAGGAACTGGTCGGTAGCAGGGAATGACGCGTGTATTATTATAAAAGAGAAAAACAGTACATCGCAGAGTGAAGCTCTTTGGCAAACTACGACCCTTTATAGACGCATTTCATGCTCATAGGACTCGCCCATAATCGCTCGTATACTCAATAAGTTGTGCGTACCAAATGGTGCCGATCAAAATTACACATCTGAACATCCCATTTTTGAGGGTCGAAATATCCACAGAAATCCCATTTACATTTCCTCCACACTTCCCACCAACCATATATCCCTTCTTTTTGAATGGTAGCATGTAATGAGAACTGTATGGTATGTTCGCTAATATTTACTTAATTTTCGTTTCACAGCACATCACTCAGCATCACCATTCTGACGTCCTGAATGATTATATTACTTCAAAACAGAAATATGACCCACTAAATCTCGATAAGCTATTAACATTTGCTCATCGAATGTGGATTTAGCTGTTGTTCTCTATCAACTTCGTTCGTGCATAATTCGCTTCAACTCTATTTTACAAACTACGATCCCTTGTCGCGATCATTTTGAGAAGAAAGTGGAAAAGCCCTTTATGCTCGAAATTCGGTATGAAACAGTTTTCGTTTAATTCTTGCTAGGAACGTTTTGATAGTTGTGAATGCAAAGAAATATGTCACACTGATTTATCTGATGCACTCCTCAACTGTTTGACTATCCCATCTTGCAGCGGTTACGAATTATGCCATTCACTGTCGTCTACATGTTGCGAACATTTAGTAACACCTGCATAAATATGATTTCCCTGTTGCAGATAACTTTACATTAACGAGCACGCCTCACTTACTTGTACAATACAATCGCATGGAGTAGATGTGGTTCACCTACTTTAGCTGCTCCTTCTACCTGCTGCTAGGGCGCATCTTCCCGTGCTCACGCGAATGCTTCAGTTGAGAATGACTTCGTTATGTTGTGCTCACTTTTCAGCATAAACGCTTCCTAACTGTAGGCATTTTGATTCTCTCAAATTTTTACTGGCGGTGGAAAATGATCCTGGGAAGAAGTGAAGCGAATGGAAGCGAGAGAGTTACTTGTAACGCCCATACAACGCACACATTTCGGTGAAATGCACTATCAATCTCATTCACAGAGATAATGGGAGTAATGATGGGAGGGTATTGCGGTTTATACTTGGGAAAATCAGTAGCAAGCGACATGAGCTAATTTCGATGGAGCAGATGCGGCCTTTTTACTGTGCGATTTAGAGGGTGCGATATACCAGTGCTACAGTTTTCGAATAATCAATGCCGACAAGTGTATATGGAGGTACAATGATTCAGGAAGAGATGTGGATAAAATTCCGTTGTCTACGGCCGGGAATCTACGAGATACAGTACATTTAATGAGAATCAAAGTAACTTATCAAATTATATGATGAATGCGTTGCAACGGGAGAGTGTATATCATGAACAAAACATATGCTAAAAAAGTCTTATTATTCGGCATTATAGTGTCGTACAAATCCTTTGGCATTTTTTTCCAGATATTATCAGCAGCATGAAATTGTTAAGAAATGAAAAGAAACGTTACCTTATTTGCAATCGAAAAAAAAAGAAGTTGCTATTTAGCAAAATAAAAATAAAGAAGTTTCAAACTAAAGTTTACTTCAAAGACCTCTTGATGATCATTAACACTATGAATTCGGTGTTATTTAACGCATGATGAATGGTGAGTTCCATAAATGTATGAAAAATGCGTGCTTAGTCGATTACTGGGAGATAGGAATGAAACGAGAGTGATGTGGTCGTTTACGGTAACTTAGCAAAGAACGTCTCTTAATTGCGCGTCGTGAAACGCCAAAAAAAAAAGAATTATAGGGTTGGTATTGATGTAGTTGTTTAAGTCGATATAGTGAGAGTTTGAGGCATGTAATGGCTATGGGATGGAGTTGCAACCATGGTCATATACCATATTCGAAGATTTAGCGTATTACAAAATTATGTTTGTCGAAATTAAGTCGTCGATGATTTAAGGGTAAATCTGACAGCATTACTGGTGGATGGTTAATGTGAAGGACCGCAAAGGCCAGAAAAAGCTAGAACGAATCACTGAATGACCAGCCCACAACGCTCCGAATAATGCGTTACAGAATGGACCACTTCATTTGCTATAAAAATTCTCAATAAACCTTTGAGGGAGCAGAACTAGTCTTGTAGCTACATCAGCGCTAATTAATTTGGTTCAATCATGAATGGACCAGCAGTCGACTGAACCAAGTGCTTAACTGCCAAGTTCGGTAAAGAGCTTGGTTTAACTTTTGGCGAAGGGCTCCTTCGGTTACCAGAAAAACGGCAAGAGATTAATGGAGTTCGCCTTATTCAAAAATTTTCATATTTTCGAAACGTAGTGTTAGTTGCTCCGAACGGATTAAGAAGAGGAAAAAGGAGATCGAAGTTTCACTGAAAGGCTTTGTTTGATGGTGTGCCATACTCTGATGCACTATACACAATGAGTTTATCCGGAAATGAAGTAAATGGTAATATACTTCATTTACTTCTTCAAAGAAGCAAATGATAATTTGTAAAATAATGTACTCAAAGAGTGAAACAATGTAATCAAAGAGAGAAATAATCTGGATGTAATCAAAGAGTTAGGCTGACCAAAGAAGATGGAGAGGTACTCGTTATGTTTACTTTTACATCTTGAACATTTCCAAAGGGGTTAGTGGAACGGAGAAGGGGTTGGAAGATGCAAAGTCGATTAGTACAATACACTAACATAACGCACTGGTAAAAATCAGTTCCTTGCTTCCAACGAAGTTGTCTGATATGCAAGAAGCAAATATGCTGTCACTTGAAATGAAGCAACAGTACTGAAGCCATCACAGCGCAGGCGAGTCGAGGCGATCTTCGTCCAATTGGCAGCGATCTCTGCGTATTTACAGCTCGCTGTTAGCGACAAGCCTAAACAATTTGTGCGCTATCCATTTGCGCTCTCCCAGCTCTAACAGTGAATTTAAGCATCCTCCCCCTCCCCCCATTACAATACACTCGGCGGGTCAACACTCCCTAATTTCTCAGTTGCTGACATTGATAGTTCAAGATTGAAGAAAGTTAATTAAGCCAAAAAAACAATAAAGTTCTACTTGACTGCTTTTTTTGAATTTTACTTATGCTGGAATGAATCTGCAAACAACCCGTACAAGAGGCATAGGAATTTTAGTTTAAAGCGTCTTTTAATGAGCGTAAGAGTGACCGTTTTGCGACTAAGGCGAACAAGATGAGACCTACACACTATAAGCTTTCTCTGCTAGCAGGCAACAGCGTTGTTGCTAGCAATATTAGCTGTCGAGAATATGGCGCAGTGGCAGTGCTTAGCGCTGCCTTCAGAACGTACTAGGATCGACGCTAGCCGATGATGCTTCAATCATAAAAGCTCAACAGGAATGAGCAATGCTTTGATTAAGCTATCCAAACTTTAACTGAGGCATCGTTTTAAAATATGGACTGCTGTGTTCGGAGATGCGGAAAATAAAAAAAAAAATTTTAGAGTTCTCTTCTGGGGATTGTTGGAAGATTTTATAAATGGATGAGCGAGTACCAAGTGTTCGGTTTATTGCACACATATCGCTGGTTTATTTGCGTCAATAGTCGGTAGTTCAGTTACAAAGGATAAGCGAAATCTCATATTAGCCACAGCGCTACATATACTCTACTACTCACATTATTACGATACTGCAAGGAATAAAAATCTACGCACTTCCTGAACATGTTATGGATTGAAAATGACGGTAGGCAATATGTAAATTCGATGAGCCTGCTTCCTTCCATTACCGATTAATTTAAGCCGTAAAATAGCGCATGATTGCTGCATAATTAAAGCACTTGTGGACTTTTTATGTTTCAATCTCAGTTTCAGTCCTTCTCGTAAATCTAAGCAGTGAAGGCAGAGAACGACTTTTGAAAATTTATGAGCAAAGCTCGCAGTTTTAATTTTTAATTTCATTGTTTGATAGGCCTGTGTTGTAATAGAGCGTTGATCATGTTATTCTTTTCTGTAGCTTTGGTTCCAGTCTGCTGACCAAAATTTGAAATAGTCACAGTACACTCAATGATTCAATGAAACTTTAACTTTAGAGGTTGTTGAGGAGATGGAGAGCTTTCCATACTTTGTTTCGTTGAAAGTTTAACGAAACGTTGCGGGAATGAATAGCATTCTAAGGAAAGACACTATATATAAAGCATATACTGCACTAATGAAGTAACCCAAATCTCCAACGGTATGCTCCAGCTCTAAAAGTAATGCAATCGCTTATATACATTAATATCTTCCACTTAAATAGATAGATGAGAGGGTGAAGGGACTTCACTGAAAAGGAAGATCTGTGCAGAAAAGAGAGTCATAACAACAGCTGATGAGAAACGGCACTTCTTTTGAAAGGAGCTTCCACAGCAGGCTACACAGCAAAAGAACGTGCTCACTGACAGAAAATTTTGGTCTCTGTACAAGTTAAGGCAGAAAAACAGCACCCAAAAAATTTAACAGTCGATTATTGATGGAAATGTCAGTGAGAATGGAAGAGTGAACGCAAAACAGCAAGTATAAACAACGCGATCACAAACAAGTGTCGCATAGGCATACGTGTCACAAACGAATGCCTCAGTTTTTGTCATCTCAGTTGGAAATGATCTCGACGAATTTCTAGTTTTTTGCGCTGCTATACTTTCTTGTTATTTGCAGTAATTTTGGTTTCGGATAAAGATGCAAATGACGTTCGCGTTTGAAAGAATTTGATACATTCTGAACACTTCAAAAAAAAAAACTCCCTCGATTCGTCATGAATTTCATTTTTTTGCTAAACTTTTCGCGATATGCAAATACAAATGACATATTTAGATATAATAGCACACACACTTATTTGCATGAATAACGAATGGATAAATATATAATACCTCTCGTATAGACGCCTTAATGAGCAATTTTAAGGAGATCTGGACACAGTCCATAAAGGAACTAAAGGATTCGTTGAACGAAAAAGAACGAAGAGGGGAGCTGAATCCATAATGTGGACTCTGAACACTATCGAATTCTCGTTCAAAGCATTTTTTTTTTGTTATTAACTGAGTGAGTGACTTGGCGGATCGTGAAAATTTGGTTATTAAAACAGATTTATAAAAATCGGATCCACAGATAATTAAACAAATTGAAAAGCGGAGAAAAAGCGAACATACGAGCACGCACGAGCCACTATTTAGCCTTCCTATGGTACAGTAAACAAAGCAACAACGGGCAGCACTTCATTTAGCTCATATCAGCTAACAGAGCAGGGCTTGTTCAACCGATTTTTTATCGAACGTTTACTATATTTTACAACATCTCCGCGTTACTGCATGCAAATTACAATACTTATGCAATTCGCTTTCAATGAATTTTGTAATATCGTTCTGCGAATCTCAATTACTATATCCAGTAATTTACTTCAAAAGAATTTGATTAGAAAGCAGAGTTAATTTGATGAAAGGAAAGCCACCATTCCATTGCATTGTCTCATGCCTACAAACACGTGCGATATTCTCATTGATACAAGTGTGACATAATCTCGCTTAATCGAAGCCAAACCTAAATATCATTTGCTTATCTCTTTATGCACACAGTGTTTTATTCATCAACCATTTCCAAGCCTGTGCGCACTTAAAAATCGCAAGAGGAACAAAGGGAACGAATGTGCAGTCTGGTGAAGCATTTGCCGTTTGCAATTAGCACGGAAACATGGCCGTTGCAGTCGGTCCAGTATATGGGTCGGACCATTTTGACAGCACAAGGCACCTTGTTTACCCAACAGTGCGCTCTAGAACACGTCAATTTTCAAATCTCACATTTTCGACCTCTCTCACTTTCACATCTGCACACTCCAAATTTGCAAATAGTTGGGAACTACAAATTTGCAGATGCTGCAGGCTGCAGGCGTCAAAACTGTAAACAACTGCGGACGTTCAACTTTGCAAACAGGTGCAGACTTCAAAGTTGTAGAGAGTCGCAGGCTTCAAAACTGCAGGTAGCTGCAGATTTCTTATTTGTGAAACAGTTTCACGCTTCAAATCTGTTGACCACTGAAGACTTCAAATCTGCAAATAGCTGCAAACTTGAAATTTGCAGACAACTGCAGGCTTTACGTCTGTAAACTTGCAGGATTCAAACATGCACAGAGTTGCAGACTAGATTTGCAGGCAGTTGCACGACCAGATTTGCAGGTGGCAAGGAAAATTTCTTGCTTAAATTGTGCAAACGGCAGACAAATTTGCTGAGCTCAAGTATGCGGATAGCAAACAAATTTACTGGCAGATAGAAATATTGAAAATTGTGTGAAGGGGAAGCAACGCAGACTTCAAAGCATTATATGTTTCTAGCGAACGAAAAATTCGATTTTTGTTGCGTTCATAGATGCAGTAGGATCAGAGTTTAGAATAATCGAAACAATCACCTTGTGCCTCATAAACCCAATCCCATCAGTTCGTATGAGGTTACGCTCTCAGATGCGCGATTTAATCATATTAGGGATGGGAGAGTGAGAGCAGTAAAATTTATGCTATATGACGAAACGTACCTAGTTGGAACAGAACTCCGCAAAAGAAAATGCAGCCCACAGTCATGTGCGCAAAAGCCATGCTTCTTATCCATTCAGCACGAAGATCTCATTACATGCTGTGGAGGTGAAATCTACTATGGAAGCGGAGCCGTGCTGTCGATAAGAACGTCGTATTAACACGTTTCAGTATTGGAAATTCCCTCGGATACAATGCCAGGACCCATCCAGATTTGGAAGGGACACTGAACCCGTTTAAACATCCTCCTCTCCAAACCGAGGAATTATTGCAAAAAAAAAAAGCCTTATCCTGAAGGAAATATGGCCACGAAAAAGAAAGTTTATGCTTCTGCTGAACTGCTCTCCACTTCGTTTTTAAGTTAGTGCCCTATAACGAAAACCTGCAACGAATTTTCGCGAGTTTGTCAATGAGGTTCGCAAGATTCGCGGTTCCATTTATGGTTGAACTGAGGATGCGAACAATTGCTGAAGTTCGGTGATGAAGCTAGCGCTTAGCTAAATTCGAAATTGAGATTGGGTGAGCTGTCGTGGTTTCGGGAGTTGGAATGTTGTATATGCTAAATTTTTCGTTCGGTTAATAAGATTTATGGTGATTTTCGCAAAAAAAGAAACGTGCGTTGTAGGAGTGCGATATCTATCTGTTCCTGTGTTTGCCTGTTTACCGGATAGTTTTAAGCCGAGAATCAATGTGATCCAAAGGAGGTTTGGTTCGTTGGCGTATTCCAAATTATCTTAACTCCAGATGGGGATAAAGCGTAGAAAAAGTAGAGACAAGTTTTGCGCGCCTTAGTTTTAGCCTTATGAAACACTGCATGCAGTATTCGTCCATCGTTTCGATATTCACTGTTCCTCATAAAATTTTCCCACCCCGTAGTGGAAATGTGAAGGATTTTTCTCCCCAACCATTTTTTCCCAATCCACCGTCGTTTTTTTCTCTTTTTTGTTTGCGTCATTCAACAAGAACAGGAAGACCACTAAGCTACAAAATAATGCCCGTAGTTCGCGTCCGTCTTGCTGACCACGTAAAATATGCACGTTTTGTTTGGATACGTAGAGCATGCAGCAAAATCGATTAGTTTTTCGACCGGTTCTCTTCATTGATATTCGATCGGTCAATCTATTAATCATTTTATTTCAGACACGTGCCATGTTCATCGACATTGCGTCAGCGAAACGAAGAAAGCAGAAATCCATATTATAATGTAGAACACAATGATAAGAAAAATGGAGGAAGAGCGAGTGAGGAAAGTACCGGCTGCTGCACGACTTTAAGTAAGGCTGAGATGCTTAAGGTGGACTTTGGATGCTTAGAAATGGTGTTGATAACAGGAATACTGTCAAGGTACTATGTGAATTCATGAATAAAAAAAGCCTAAACTTCATGGTATGAAAGGTCACTGCAAAGCTGTAACTCTAAGAGCAAAGAAATCACGCTCAATGAGCAGATCCCTTCATCAAAGGGATTTTGCATAATGTTACCTTAGGGACATTTTAGAAGAAAAAAAAACGGTCGAAGCATGGTGGCAAACAAACCGCATACAGCATCGAGTTACGGCACCAGTGAGAGGAATGCGGAATTTTTTCATGTGGCATTAAAAGAGCACAACCTGCGAAACTATTTTTTAAATGTTTTTAAAGGTCGTGCCAGAGGGGCCACAGTTTTTTAAACAGTCCGGTTGTTTGATCACCTTTACACTTCGAGCAGGTTTTCATCGAAGGTGAGCGATCAAACCGTCTTTTTTTGTGACGTTTTGGGTTCCTCTCAAAAATTTTGAATTGAAGATTTAGTAAAGGACACTTCATATGTAAGGCGAGGTGAGACGAGAAAGTTTTTTAGTCTCGATTACGATGTTGAGGAGGGGAGGGGGATAGGAGAGGTGGGGATAGGGATAGGGGTGGTTTCGTCTATTAATACCTTTGGGACTCTTAAACGCACTTACCTGTTTTTTTTTTTCGCCCTTTCATGCTTATCTTATAGAAGTGTGTTTTGGTTGCTTATAGGCAGAAAGATGAATTCTGAGCAGCGCGTACAAGCAAGTTTGGTATTACGATCCATTCACCGCCTGCATTTCTACAAGTTTCCATATGATTAGCTATATATTCGCTTTTGGTTGTGCTTTTCATTGTAGAAAGGTGCAAATATTTTTTTTCTTCTTTCTCCTTTCACAATTTTCTTCGTCGTTATAAATCTGTTGTATAGTAAAGTATGCGTAGAACAATTGTGCATATTCCGCGTTTGACTATCATGGTTGAGCAGCGGTGAAAATGAGTTATAAGATAGCAGTAAGATAGAAAATGTTAAGTTCTCAACTGCCTCGTCGTTGGTTTGCTTATTGTCTTTGCTGTAAATGTGTTCTGATGCTCACTTTTGGATATTCTTACTGATCTGTTTAGCAGTTTCGTATCTGTTTCTGATAATGTACACATCGGCATCTCCGATACGTACCAACTCATCCTGCGGCGTTGTGCGCTAGCGATATCGCGACATTGTTACGTCTCTGTTATAAACTACTGTTGTTTCGTTTTTGCCATATATGAAGTGAAATGAGAAAAATTATAGGTGTGCTTAACGAGCAGTGAAAGTGGACGCGAAAACAACGCTTATACGGTTGGGCGCGTGGTAGGTCAACACAGCATGGCTGTGATCATTGTGCTAATGATATGCAGCGTGTGGATTGGCTGAACATATCTAGGAATGCCTCGAATTTAACGGCTATTGAAGGATGAGTCTGAATGGCAAGAAACGACCTCATTGTTAGCGATGTTTGCTATAGGAACTGCATACCCCTTCCTCCCTTCACTCTCCCGTAGTTGTGGGGAAATGGTGGCAGTCATTTGCGGCCCGGTTTTGAGAAAAAGTGTACCCGATTTTAAGAAGAGGTCGCAGTTCGTTTGGAAAAAATGAAAATGATGATGCGAAAAGAAAAATGGGAGAGGAGAAGTAAATGAAATCGTAAGCTGATGCAGTTGGAAGTTGAGGTAACAACCAAGGTGCGAAACTGGGAGATCGTAAGGTAATATATAAGATCTAGTGTCGTTGCATTGCTATTACCAGGCTTGTGTTATTTTGCCTCGGAATTCAATTCTTTCGTTAAAACTCAGTCGTTCTTGCTCGTTATCCAGTTACCTAGTATCAACGGTCTATCTGTCTTTTATAAAACAGCTTACAGTTCTGGAATACGCTAGTTTTCGAGGCTGTGGGGTAAGCTAAATGTATTTAGGACGAGAATACGGAAACTGATTTGGCACAGTTTGCCTATCCATCCGTCAGCTGAGCACAGCCAGCTTCTCGTTCGTTAAAGTAAGGATTGTTCGGAATGTTTCAGGAGGGCATCGTGATATCGGCATTGCAGACAGAGAATCCAGCGCTCAATTGGCGATGTCGTTCAATGCTGGCTCTCAACGCGCCTTCGCTCTGAAACGGAGCAAGTGAGCCTTCCTTGAATTAATCATAGATTTCGCACATGGTGGCAGGTAAAAACTTTTTAGACAAGCGTGTGTGATTCAGACGTGCTCCGCTTACTGCACAGTTTGGTCTGCTTAGTCCAGTACTGACGCCTTCGTTCGTCTTTGCTTGTCCTACGCGCACAAAACATTTATGGACTCGTTTTTCACTCGACACTTTTGCGAGTGATTGCTGTGGAGTCTAGGCCAAACCGTATCTTGCATTGTTAACAAATTTTTGCGAGTTTTTTGGGAGGTAGGGGAAGAGAAGTGATTGGTGTGTAGAGGGGAGTCGTTACCTCTGTTCTCTTTCTGTCCGGTTCTATTTCTGCCTTGTGCGGTTATGTTTTTCTTCCATCGGTCGGTTTGCCTCGAAATTCATTTTATTTCTTTATGCCGCATCTTTTGCGTGCTTATTTGCCTTCATCTGGTGCACTGTGTGATAGTCTGTCTTAGCACGAATAATAGCCGATCGTTTTTCCTCAACGAGCACACCTTCCATGCGTCGTAAAGGCATAAGAATTTTTTTCAAAATCTTCGATTTCATTTGTTATACAGTCTCATTAGGAAATTTCATTCGTTTATGCTTGCTTTCTTCAGATAACATTTTGGGAGATAATAACTACGAAACAACTTGGCGACTGAGTGTTGTTCGCAGTGGCTCATGAAGTTTGCACTTCGGTGTCGTGAAACCTTTAGTCAGTGGATATGCGTCATCGAATTTTCATTTTTGAGTTGCCTATTTTTCAGGATGACCGCTGCGGATGTTCGGAGGCACGTTATGACTGGAAGTCTTCTACTACATCCACAGGCAGCATTTTCAGTCGATGCAACGGACAACCCTTCTCATATAGTACTCTTTTTTAGAAGTATTCACCTCAAGATTGGGCTTTGTTTTTCTCAGTTACTCCAAAAAAGGGCTGAAATTTTCGATAATCCTCTTGAATTCGGATCATTTCTTAATCGTTTGGCTCACTAATTGCTGGATGTTTTTATGCGTTTTGAAGTTTTGGGTTTTTTAAATTGCAGGAGAGACAATTAGGAACATTGACGACTGTACAGTCGGTTTTTCAGAGCCTTCAAAGCAAAAATTTTCTAGTACAGATTTTCACGCATGGATTGCATATGTCATTGTTAATGCGCCTTCGTTTAGCCGCTATTTTCACTACTGATTCTTTGAAGGTTATATTTATGGTCGGCCCCTATCTAGGATATCTTTGTTTTGTTTGAAGTGGCCGTATCTTGGACGAAACGCAAGCCGTTCAGCGGCATAAAAGCCTATATCCGTCGAGAAATTCCCCAGATTCCTTCTATATCCAGTTGCTCCCATATGAAGATTTGTGGATGATGGATGCGGGAAGTTTCAGTTGTTTTTTTTTTTCAAAAAAAGCCTGAATTGATCTGAATTTTCTGAAATTCTAAAAATTACAATGCTTATATTTTCTCTTTCGGGTGCTTAGTACGCAAAATATGGTCATTTGAACAAAATTCATTTGCTGTGTGAAAGTTATTGTAGATTTGAGCTTACGTGTAGTGAAACAACTGACTTTTCGTTTATAGAATATGCGAAGTGTGTGATTTTACAGTAGTTTTTATCTTTATTTTAGTATTTATCCTCAACGCGCGGGATGTCATCCCTTGTTTAAATGTTGGGTTAGCTGGGCGAAATGGCCGTTTTTTTTTACGGATCAAAGAGAAAGGAGGCATGAAATTTTTTTGTTGACACAACTTGTAAAGCTGATTCGCGCGGAAGAAGTATGCTGGTTAACCCTTTAGAAGAATTGAGCCATTAATATTCCTATATTCATGATTGTTTAGGAATTATGGGTTTTTTAATTTGGCTTTGTCTGGCTACCGTCGTGGACATGTTTTCTGAGAGGAGGGATGGCTCACAACTAGACAGTGTAGCTTATGGCATTAAAAGCTGTGCGGTGATAGGAAGCTTCTGGGCTTGATCGTTGGATCGTTGTTTCATCTTCGATCGGGAACGGTGGTTGTTGTCGGCGTTCCTTTGTTTTTTTTTTTTGAACTTCAGAAGGCTTAGAGAAATTGTAAACGAGAGAGATATAGCTGAAACGATTTTTTTTCACTTTGAACGGATGTGACTGTTATATGAATTTTAGTTATATACGCACTTGCATAAACGTAAGTCCACTAGGGTAAATGTTTATGCTGAAATACATTTGCAAAGGTATTCGAAGCTGATTCCGGCGACAGCAAAGTATTGAAGTGCTGCCAGCGTAGAGCTGCGAGTGTGAAGCGTGTCAAGCTAAAACAACATGGAATGATCGCAGTCTAGGCAATGGTGCCAGATTTAAATAAATGTGGTCACATTGGCCAGCCGACTCGCTTGTCGCGAAAATAAAAATGCGTTGGTGTCTTGTCTGCTAGTTTTGTAGCACGTCATTGGAGTATACTGCGGAAAATGATAAAATATTGGGTGTCCGAAAAATTTTTGCGAGACGTCGCACGCTTTGCTGGAATTCGACTGGCGCATGTTGCGCACAACAGGCTTAGGCCTCTCGCACGTTGGCTCACGTTATCGATGGAGCAGAGGCGTATAAACTTTCGAAAATCCTAGGAACTCCGTAATAGTAATTAGTATTTGGAAAATAGCTATCGAACATTTCGAAGATCGTTTGTGATAAAATATGCGATGATCCTGTTTTGTGACGTAATCGGTTTTTTTGAAACGCCTCACCACCACGCATGTGGAAGTTTGTTTATGTGAATGTGTTCTTTGACAATGCGTTTATTACTCGTAATGAAATTGGCCTGGCAAAGCTTCAACGGTTTTGCTGAAATTATCCCTAAATCATATTAAGCTTCATTCGGAAGCGTTTTGGAACGCTGAATAACAGAGATGAGCATGCTGGTGTCAACACTTTGTTCGTTTATAGCATATTTTATGTTCTTGTCGTTGCGATTATTGTGCCACTTCTCTTTGGGAGGGTTATCAGACTGAGTAGAAAAGATCAATGTAGTGTAGTACATGCGAGCCCATGGTGCTGACTGAATTAGCTTAGCGATTGCCCAAGTTGATAGTATAAACGTAGCCCATGCTGAGCGACTGCTTTAGTGTATTGTTGTAGGGTGTGCGTGAGTGCGTATTGCGGGCAGAGAGAGCCGCCGAGTGACAGCTTGGCCATGAGTGCACAGCAGCTGGCGGATATCATTTGTTCGCATTTTTATCTCGCGCTCATCGCACCTATTCAGTATACCTTACCAATTATCATATCGTTCGTTTTCGAAGCTCTCTTTACCATTTTGTTCGAATGCAGGCTGATCGTAATCATGACTCTTAATCCGTTATATGTCATAGCTTTCTTTGCCTTTTTCAGTATTTGAGCAACGGTGGTCATATGGACTCCATTCATGGTGTTAAATGTAACCATGTAAAGCTCACCTCTTCTAACTGGCACCGGCGTTCTTCTGTTTTATTTTTGGTTTACTAATTGCCGCATGTATAAATCATGGCGGTTTTGTTTTGGGCAATAACGAAATTTTCAGTCGTTTTAGTTTGAGAATAATGAAAAAATTGTTGGTGAATGGCAAAGAATCTGAAAAAATTTTGGGAGGTTATTTAAGGCCGTTGAATTTCCGAAACGCTTGGTATGTGTGCACTAAATAAGTGGGATAAAAGTGTCCTGTAGCGATATGGCATTGTAATGGAAAGAAATGGCAGTAACGTCGCTTGTTCATGTTGTTTTGCGTTTGTTTAAATATTTTAAATGATAACGCGGCGTAACGATCATCAAAAGTTGCATCTGATAAGTCATTAAAAACGGGAGTTTTATTATGACAACAATCTGTCATGACTACTCACTAGAAATGAAAATGTGGTTTAGCTAAGTAAAATTTAAACACTAGAAGAGCGAAATTCAAAAGCACCAAGTTCCGGCTTTGCGACCATCAAACAGCCGGAATTTTGTGTTAGTTTGAAAAACCTGAAAAATTAATTTGCAGAAATAACCAAAACGAGATGTAAATTTTTGGTCGCCAACAAATCGTTGCATTTATATGATGGTCGGCGTTCCTTTGTTTTTTTTTTTTGAACTTCAGAAGGCTTAGAGAAATTGTAAACGAGAGAGATATAGCTGAAACGATTTTTTTTCACTTTGAACGGATGTGACTGTTATATGAATTTTAGTTATATACGCACTTGCATAAACGTAAGTCCACTAGGGTAAATTTTATGCTGAAATACATTTGCAAAGGTATTCGAAGCTGATTCCGGCGACAGCAAAGTATTGAAGTGCTGCCAGCGTAGAGCTGCGAGTGTGAAGCGTGTCAAGCTAAAACAACATGGAATGATCGCAGTCTAGGCAATGGTGCCAGATTTAAATAAATGTGGTCACATTGGCCAGCCGACTCGCTTGTCGCGAAAATAAAAATGCGTTGGTGTCTTGTCTGCTAGTTTTGTAGCACGTCATTGGAGTATACTGCGGAAAATGATAAAATATTGGGTGTCCGAAAAATTTTTGCGAGACGTCGCACGCTTTGCTGGAATTCGACTGGCGCATGTTGCGCACAACAGGCTTAGGCCTCTCGCACGTTGGCTCACGTTATCGATGGAGCAGAGGCGTATAAACTTTCGAAAATCCTAGGAACTCCGTAATAGTAATTAGTATTTGGAAAATAGCTATCGAACATTTCGAAGATCGTTTGTGATAAAATATGCGATGATCCTGTTTTGTGACGTAATCGGTTTTTTTGAAACGCCTCACCACCACGCATGTGGAAGTTTGTTTATGTGAATGTGTTCTTTGACAATGCGTTTATTACTCGTAATGAAATTGGCCTGGCAAAGCTTCAACGGTTTTGCTGAAATTATCCCTAAATCATATTAAGCTTCATTCGGAAGCGTTTTGGAACGCTGAATAACAGAGATGAGCATGCTGGTGTCAACACTTTGTTCGTTTATAGCATATTTTATGTTCTTGTCGTTGCGATTATTGTGCCACTTCTCTTTGGGAGGGTTATCAGACTGAGTAGAAAAGATCAATGTAGTGTAGTACATGCGAGCCCATGGTGCTGACTGAATTAGCTTAGCGATTGCCCAAGTTGATAGTATAAACGTAGCCCATGCTGAGCGACTGCTTTAGTGTATTGTTGTAGGGTGTGCGTGAGTGCGTATTGCGGGCAGAGAGAGCCGCCGAGTGACAGCTTGGCCATGAGTGCACAGCAGCTGGCGGATATCATTTGTTCGCATTTTTATCTCGCGCTCATCGCACCTATTCAGTATACCTTACCAATTATCATATCGTTCGTTTTCGAAGCTCTCTTTACCATTTTGTTCGAATGCAGGCTGATCGTAATCATGACTCTTAATCCGTTATATGTCATAGCTTTCTTTGCCTTTTTCAGTATTTGAGCAACGGTGGTCATATGGACTCCATTCATGGTGTTAAATGTAACCATGTAAAGCTCACCTCTTCTAACTGGCACCGGCGTTCTTCTGTTTTATTTTTGGTTTACTAATTGCCGCATATATAAATCATGGCGGTTTTGTTTTGGGCAATAACGAAATTTTCAGTCGTTTTAGTTTGAGAATAATGAAAAAATTGTTGGTGAATGGCAAAGAATCTGAAAAAATTTTGGGAGGTTATTTAAGGCCGTTGAATTTCCGAAACGCTTGGTATGTGTGCACTAAATAAGTGGGATAAAAGTGTCCTGTAGCGATATGGCATTGTAATGGAAAGAAATGGCAGTAACGTCGCTTGTTCATGTTGTTTTGCGTTTGTTTAAATATTTTAAATGATAACGCGGCGTAACGATCATCAAAAGTTGCATCTGATAAGTCATTAAAAACGGGAGTTTTATTATGACAACAATCTGTCATGACTACTCACTAGAAATGAAAATGTGGTTTAGCTAAGTAAAATTTAAACACTAGAAGAGCGAAATTCAAAAGCACCAAGTTCCGGCTTTGCGACCGTCAAACAGCCGGAATTTTGTGTTAGTTTGAAAAACCTGAAAAATTAATTTGCAGAAATAACCAAAACGAGATGTAAATTTTTGGTCGCCAACAAATCGTTGCATTTATATGATGTGCGTATGTAATTAGTGGTCGAGGTGATCAGTGGTGTTGTGCGAATGTAAAAGCGTGCGCGCGTTATATGCATATGCCATGAATGGTCAAGATCATTGCGCACTTCCGTTAAATAAGAGTTCGGATTCGCTCTCTCTCCTCACTCGAATTCAGTGTCGCGTCGCAATTTTAGTTCATCTTTGTGCATACCGCTTCGCAAGATCTCCCGTCGAATTTGGTCGTCCCTCTTCTCGTCTGATACGTAACTTCACCTGTGTCATTCTACCTTCCGTCGCCCTCTCAAATCAGATCCTTCCTCTTGCGAATTTAATAGCTGTCCCGTATGTATAGGCAGTGTCTGTTCTAAATGCTATATTCACCTGTCGAAAATAACATGATGTTTAGTAAATGTGCGGTGACAGCAGGGAAGAGGCATTATTCGAATCGCAAATTGAACACTATCGCTGACGCTGTGAATGTATCGCGTTTCATCATTTTCGAAGTCGGCTCGCTGCGCAACGCTGCACGTCGAGCCCGCAGTTGAATGAGTTATGTGAAAGCCGCTAATCGGCACGCCGCCACTCATTATTTCGGCGTTGACCTGCTCTTTAACATCAGACAGAGATCTTTTTCTTCTGACCACGAGTTTCAGTACTCGTCGGGCTTTTATTCGGCATTGTGCGGTATCCTTTTTTTTCGAGTCGTCTTCACGTTACAGTTTGCTTGAGTACTGGTGATCGACTCGAATTTGTGGTAGCTCGTTGACTTGATGCGTATGAGGTCAGTGTCGCACTGTGTAGTGGTTGATGGTTGCACCTGTGTGCATAGCGACCGCAAATTGTATTTTATAATCTTAACCAAGCGCGACTTCGTCACGTCATCAAGGACTTACGATGTTATCACCGCTGTATCCGTTCAGACGTCAGAAGCGAGTGTCGTTTAAAACTGACCTCCAATGTGTGGAGGCAAGCGTTCTTATTTGGTTACGAATTACAAAGAATCCTCCTCTTTCTGTAATCGTAATTCAAAACTCATGAAACGAAAATTCACAAAGGGAACACCATTTTAAGGAGCACATAACAATGCCGTGAGGGTTAATACTGTTTTTCCGCGCCAAAACAGTTGCTGGTGATACCGCATTCTGCTGCAGCTGTGCTTGGATATCATTTTTCACCAGTATAATGTCTGTACAACATTAACGTTACGATAAAACGCAGACGTCAGTCGTAGGGGAAGTGCAGTTTTATGGAACAAGAGTATCGTGTTAGAAACGCACCAAGATTAAAAATCGACATTTGCCAAAACGACTTGGGGTCTCCAAGTGTTCGTTTGCGCAATTCCAAGAATGAGCCAGGTTCATCACTTCGCAACGGAAAAATTTATCTGACGAGCGAAACAACTTGGAAAATGTTGGCCTTCATTATAGTTTTGGATTGTTTGATGCTCTTGTTGGGGCATCCAAGGAGCGGAGTTCAAATTCGAAACCTTTTGCTCCTCTCGAATAACCTCGATGTGGTATAAGTCTGTGGTCGATATAGGTTACGGTGCATGTTACTACAGCTGAATATCTGAAAGTTCATGATTGGTGCGTTTTGTGATCGTTTTAGTTTACACTGGTTCATTTATCTCTACATGCGTCTGTTTTGTCTCATTCACTGCGCATTCTCTTCTCTTAGCATAACGCATTTGATCATTTATCGTTACCTGAAATCAAAAGTAGCGTTTGATGTCAATTAAAGTGTAATGATCACCAAATTTGAGCGCATTCCTAGCATTTTTTTCTGACGCTGCATTCAGCGTCAATCTTGGTGAACAGTTTAATTTGGGAGGGATTTGCTTTTTGCCATATTTGTTGTTATTTAGTGGGCGAAAGAGTTCAGTTTATATTTAACTTTTAATTTAATCTGCAACATCGGTACGAATATAATCATTCACTCCCCTATTTTTACGCTGGACGAACTGATTTCATTGGAAGACCCGATTATTTTTGAAGAAAGAATTTACCTCTGACTGTAACAGTTATTTGCGAATCTTCATCGACGATGATGATACAAAAGCTGTATATTTATTTTTATAAATTTGAGAGGCTTACGTTAACCGTTTATTGATAAAAAGCGTCCATTAATTAATTGTTTTTAGGTGAATTTGATTGATGTGGTTGAGCCTCTAGATGTGGAGGACATCCTATCACAACGCAAAAGTAGCTCCTCCATTTATGAGCATACGAGCACCAATGCCAGCCCCAGACGGTCAGTTAGCTCACAGATCCTTTCACTTTGTCAGAGGAATGAGTCACTTATTTCTGAATGATTTCTGCACATATGCTTTCCTCGTATTTCCATCCCGCTTTACAAAATGTTTTTCATCCCAACAAATAATTTTCGTTTAAGCAATCCTCCTGCGCTGTTTTCTCTATAATTAGACGCATATGGTTTCCATAATGATAAAGGCCAGTTTATTTGCTCAAGTAGTGGGCAAACAGTATACACTGCATAAGGCAGCAAAGACGCATATACCATCCAGCAGATGGACCGCGAGTGAGAGAGGGAGGGGGAGGGGGTAAAAAAAAAGGAAACATGTGCAAACAAAGCAAATTTAGCAACAGTCAGCATCATATCATAACGGAGTAGTAAACGCCGTTACGAAATAATGCATATTTACAGAATACCGTATACGTAAGAGAATTTTATGTTGCTAGAGAAAAATGAATTTTCGATAAAACACGAGTGTTAAAATTAGAGGTGCAAGTTGAATGGGTCTGTACATCTTCTATGAAGCTTCATTATTGGTGCGTTTATTTGAAAGAATGCAACCAATTATTTCACGTATTCCTTTGCTTCTTCCCATTTTGGCTGTCAGCTTTCTTTTCATTAATAAATGAAAGCTTGTCCTTCACTGAGAAACGATGAGTAAAACACAAGGCATCACTTGTACGGTTAATCTCGGTCAGTGTTTTTCCTTTTTTTTGTTTAGATGTTTTTGTTGTGTTTTGTGGATATTTGTAAGCGCCTCAAGCATCAAATGTGGAAGTTTATGCCTGTAACAGCGAGTTTTGCCATCGACGTGAAAGTTTCTTTTAAAACAATGGCCTTGTTGCTAATTTTTTTGCTACTTTGAGATTAAATCAAGCATTAAAAATAATCCGCGTAGTAGCACAGTGACGCTGTTATTGTTACGATGGCGTGTTTTTCAAAATTCGAGAAAGTCCAACAGTAGTTAGTTTGCTGAAGGTTGTATTTGTGTGATCAAGAGAGAATGTTTTTTGATGTTTCAGGGTAGCCGAGTTCCCGGTTGATGATGTTGAAGTGCGGTTGGTGCACAGAGATCAACTCACAGTTGAACCACCCGTGCCGGCAACTCTTTCGGGGTTGGTGTTGGCTTTTGTTCTGCTGTTTCAGTGCACTTTGAGAAAGCGATTAAAACAGATACAGCGGCATGAAAATATTCAGTGAATCTGAAGCGTCACCGGAATGAAGAAGCTACGAAGCGTATCAGGTGGCTGACAGGATATATGCTTTCTGCAGTCGCTTATGAAACTGTGTGCCAAATGTTAGAAAACCAAATAAAGAATGCTTAGGTGCACACAAACATATCTGCTCAACTTTCGGTCGAACAGCTGTTTTTGATGGACGCTATGAAGTGATGATGGGGAGTGGGATGGCGTTTCTTCTTGAGATCGGAGCTGTTAGCACCCATTTGCCTGGAGTTTTCTCATTCTTTTTCGAAGAGATTGAAACTTCTGTTTCAGATATCCGTTTTCCAAGCTGTCTTTAATGCATGATGTATCTTGCAGTGTTCTGCATCGTATACGTCCGTTCTTCTGTCCGAGGAATTGAACTTGAAGGCAGTTATTTGCATGACTTATCTCTCCGGCCTTATTTCCCAGGCACGAAAACTCATTCAGAAGCTCATGAATTTTTACCAATTTTTGTTTGAGAGTGGTCACAATGCATTAAATTATGCCTGTCGACTTCCATCGCGAAAGCTCTTTCGATTGATGAATAGAAACTACTGAACAAGCACATTTGCATGCATACCTATGCACGGACATGATGGGCGCACCATGCACTTTGGCTTGCGACCATTGTATTGTTGCATTAGGTGTTTATAGTATTGTTAAACGATTCTATTTGTCGCGAACGTTATTATGGTTAGCTGGAATAGATTCCATATTGCGTATCGGTGCATATAGTGCAAACCGCTGCTGGTTTGAGCTCAGAATCGTTTCGCACGAAAAATCTAGTTTGAATTCAGCTCATGATTATGTGATTGCCTTAGGAGTCTCGACGTACTTGTACTCGTTGTGAAATGCGATTTGATTCAGTCTTTAACTCGTTTCTCACCGCTAAGGATTTTACAAAAAAAGGATAGCATGAGTATGCTTTTGTGTTTTTTGTAAACGTTTGAAATTATTGTTTGAGCGTTTTGGTTAGAGAGTATGTCTAATGCTAAATATGTCGATTGTTGATGATACTTTAAAATATCTCATAGTGCTGTTAGTTGTAAATGTCGAACTTCAGTTTTGGGTATGCGGAATAATATCGTCACTTCTATCGATCATATGCGACGTTATCATCCTTTTAATCCAAATTCCAAACTTGGTTCCACATTGTGGCGGCCAGGGCAGTGCTACCTTGTGACGACCGGGGCGATCTCTAACCATTTTTATGCATAATTTTGCTTCGTTTTTCTTCATTTGTTCTAGTCTTTTTTTTTCTTTTTGTGCCATTTTTTTTTTCTGGACCGGCAGCTGTCGCAGCCTGAAATGGTGCTGCGATTTCATCTTCCCATCTCGGATAGAGTTGGTAAGTGTTATCCTCGACTGAGGTAATTAACATTTAGCTTTTTTTGCAGGGTGGATGAGGTGGTGCGCGATTTGATTCGTACTTACAACGATGATTTATCACTCGTTCAGCGCCGTTATCAGCAGTTTTCGAGTGGCGAAGCATATGTGCGTGTGGTTATGGAGAGGCCAATCATGGTGCAGTCCACCCAAAGACAGGTCTATGAAATCGAAACTGAGAGGGCGGTTGCGCGCAGTGCCAGCATTGCTGAAGATCAGGTCACAACAATGCGCACTTGTTTAATTGCTTTATGTAGCGATAAGGTTCTGTCTTCCCATTTAGCACTAAAACTTCCTTTTTATTGTGCAGTATTTTCTGAAAGTGTGCAGAAAACAATATGAATTCACCGAGAGAGAAGAAGCAGAGGTTCTGGGTTCGAATCTCATCGTTGAGAAGGTTTTGAAGTAAGAGTTCACATGTACTGGATCGATTTGCGTCCAGGAATGAGCGTAAGTTGATCTTGCTTCGTAAGCCTAGTCGTTCAAAAGTGTCTGAAGTAGTACACATATGCTGAGGAGTTGTGGCAGTTGAGCGATTATATATTATAAGCGATTGAGAAAAGACAATCGTAAAGACTCGCCGATGAAAATGGAAGGGCTTCTTTTCAGCGCTTATAGCTTACCTTTTAGAATTGGTTGAATATTTAGAACGTGAAAATTCGTGCATCCGCTGTTGTTATTTGTTTCTTCTCGTTTTTGATACCTCTTAATTTTTAGTTCGCATCAAAGTTGATTTGCTCGATGTTTATCTTGGCAAAGAAGGGATTTATTTCATCAATAATCGCAGATGCTCTATTTTTTTAAAATTTCATTTCCCTTCTTTTTTTGACTTGGTGAGCAAAAATTTTCTTGTCGAAAAATTTATTTGCTCATATATCTTTTTTTTTTCTCGAATTTCCTCCTTCATTGTGTTTTGATATTAATGGCAAAGTGGAAATTAGCATTGTTGACATTGTTTGGCAGGGTGAGGATTAGCACGGTAAAGGTTAAAATGGTCAATGGCTATTGAATCGCCATGCGATCTCTCGTTCCCTTTTGAGAAGGGGAGGGGGTAGGGGTGGAGGAAGAGGGCCTGGACAGGTTTTGCCAATGTATTTGTGCGGTGGCGGGTTGTTGAACGATGTGGCTACAAAGTCTGGCTATGCTTTTTTTAAAATTTTGTTTGCTGGTCGGTCGCGAGAACGCAGTGTGTTCAGCTGACTTTGCTAAGGTCTGTCAGCAGTCATCACTGCGTTGGCTTGCACTTCACGCTTATGCGCCTTTCTGATCTGAGCCAGGTGTGCTCACTTGACGGCTCTATCATAATAGAAGGTGCCTATTGCCATTGTCAAATGCTCTTAATATTTGTTTTTGGCTTGTTTACTGGTAAACGCAGCTGAACTATTCGAATCAAACCATCAACGTGGAGCATAAAGTAGGATGGATTTATTGATCGATTTCGAACCAACAAATCACTCGCTTATAGTGGTTATGATTGGTGGGTTTATGTTTGGCGCATGCCAGCCCAATCATCATATGGCAGCGCTATTAGACGCCCGCTCCTTTCTGTACTCTTTTCCTTCGTCGACATGCAGCATTTGTTTCATGTAACTCAACATGAGCTGCACTAGAATAGTAATAATAATAATAATAGTTTTGCCGAAACAAAAGAGGGCAGGAACTCGAATTTCCTCCTTCATTGTGTTTTGATATTAATGGCAAAGTGGAAATTAGCATTGTTGACATTGTTTGGCAGGGTGAGGATTAGCACGGTAAAGGTTAAAATGGTCAATGGCTATTGAATCGCCATGCGATCTCTCGTTCCCTTTTGAGAAGGGGAGGGGGTAGGGGTGGAGGAAGAGGGCCTGGACAGGTTTTGCCAATGTATTTGTGCGGTGGCGGGTTGTTGAACGATGTGGCTACAAAGTCTGGCTATGCTTTTTTTAAAATTTTGTTTGCTGGTCGGTCGCGAGAACGCAGTGTGTTCAGCTGACTTTGCTAAGGTCTGTCAGCAGTCATCACTGCGTTGGCTTGCACTTCACGCTTATGCGCCTTTCTGATCTGAGCCAGGTGTGCTCACTTGACGGCTCTATCATAATAGAAGGTGCCTATTGCCATTGTCAAATGCTCTTAATATTTGTTTTTGGCTTGTTTACTGGTAAACGCAGCTGAACTATTCGAATCAAACCATCAACGTGGAGCATAAAGTAGGATGGATTTATTGATCGATTTCGAACCAACAAATCACTCGCTTGTAGTGGTTATGATTGGTGGGTTTATGTTTGGCGCATGCCAGCCCAATCATCATATGGCAGCGCTATTAGACGCCCGCTCCTTTCTGTACTCTTTTCCTTCGTCGACATGCAGCATTTGTTTCATGTAACTCAACATGAGCTGCACTAGAATAGTAATAATAATAATAATAGTTTTGCCGAAACAAAAGAGGGCAGGAAAATAAAAGAGCAAAAACGATACAGGAAGTTACATAAATAGCGTTAATGAACAAATGGAATGGCAGTGTAGAAGTGGGCATAATTTCTACCTTTGATAGCAGATTTGGCATTCAATATTTTCTCTGCTTAATTTCAAAGGCAGAGCGCAAATTTTTTTAAATTTGTATTATTAGTAATCGAATGTAAGTTGCAGGGAGCGGCAAAGAGGGATTCGTACGGGTCGCATTATTCCTCAGACTCCATGTGCACGGTTGGCTCCTCATCGGGGGGCACGACTCGTGAAGAAACCATACATCCTCCTCACCAGCTTCATTCCTCTGCCAGCGACGCTACTGTACCAGGTTGCTTTTTTGGTGAATGTATTTTCTATTAAAGGTGAATAGGGGACCGTTTCACTTCCTGAACTTTTTTTTTCGTTAAAATTATTAAAGCTAATGAGCTTGTTTTCCTTTAAGGTGTTGTCTTAGTCCGGTGGCTAGACGAATTTTTCCTATCACATAGCAAATATGTGATAACAAGGGGTTCACGCAAGTAAGAAAACTGGGGCAGTGCTACGAATCGCTTGAGGAATGTGTTAAATTCATAGCATGTATGTAAATTTTGCTTGCTGCCCGTCACACTCACTTGATGAATCTTAGCAGTGGGATGCAGTCAGCGTATTCAGAGCTTAGGAAGCTAGTGTATGGCTTAGTCAGGTGCTTCAGCAAGATGAGGGAATGAATGTAAATGATCGCTTCATCACTAAAGCCGTAGGTGCGGACGATGCTTATTCAGACATTAGCAAGGTGGATGACATAAGTACTTAGGCCATGCTACCACTTACGTTTTGGGTTTTTGGTCGCCTCGGGACCCGTCGGATGTGAAGGGTCAGTGATTGCTTTGCATCCTATCATTTGCGACGCTTCTTCTGTCTTGCTTGCGTAATTTTATCTGTTAAAAGGCAAAGAATCACTCATTTTTTCCTGAACATGCGAGTGAGAGAAGGGGCGGCGGTCATTGGCGACATATGCATTTTGGTCGCCTCGGGACCCGTCGGATGTGAAGGGTCAGTGATTGCTTTGCATCCTATCATTTGCGACGCTTCTTCTGTCTTGCTTGCGTAATTTTATCTGTTAAAAGGCAAAGAATCACTCATTTTTTCCTGAACATGCGAGTGAGAGAAGGGGCGGCGGTCATTGGCGACATATGCATTTTAATCCTAGATGTTACGCGTTACTTGCCTAGATCAGAAACCGACTGCAGCAGAAAGCTGAGATCAAACCACACTTTTTTCTTCGCTTCTTATGTTTCATTACATAAGTACCCAGGTGGCGCAGTGGAAAGTCGTGGAAAGTTGCGCGACTGGCGAGTGTTGTCCACAGCGTTGTGGTGAACAGCATAAAGAGTAGTTAGTGTGAACTGTTTGTGTTGTGACTGGTTGGGGGGTAAAGTAAGGGGCGTCGTAGTATCACATGTATTTCGTGTAGGCATCCCTCATTTATAATAGTTTAGCAAGGTTGTTGTTATGACCGTCTTCTAAAATTGTGTATGCATTACCTTTTTGCTACGATTTTCTCATCCCACTGTGATGATGTTTGGTAAATTCCGAACTTCACTTTTCTATTGCGTAGCGCCTAATCGTTCACAATGTACTAACTTCCACTTTTACGAGCGTTGATTGGCCGAGGTATTGTTTAGGCGTTATTCAGCGTATTTCCAACACCCAGCTCGATCAGATCAACGAAGCTAGGCGACAGACGAACAGACAAAACGCGATTGTCAACCTTCTGCCTGTACAGCCTGAGGTTTGCATTTTTTTTTCATCCTATTCTAGTAATGTTGCCTGCAGCTAACTTCTATAATCGCGAAGCTAGTCCTTATTGTGTTGATATTAGGTGTCCGGTAGATACAAATTATACATGCATTAGGTTACTTGGGCCATCACTACAGTTTTTAGTCTTGGTGCGAGAGGGTGCGAGAAGCGGGGGGGGGAGGGAGGGCAAGGAAGATGAGCATACGGGGATTTTTATTGTCTCTTTCAAAGTACTTGGCAGATTCCAAACTTCGCTTTCTAGTTGCCCACCTCCCGATCACCAAGATTCCCTTTGAAATAACCGTAGAATCGAAGCAGAGAAGTAGCTGTTGTAAAACTCAATTGAGAAAAGGGATTTTGAACGCTTCACTGACCAGACATAGTCGTTTGTCAATAGCGCGTTGTAACGGAGAAGGTTTGATGCGTAATTGACCGACTTGTTTTAGAGTGAAGTTATTGAAAGGCGGAGTCCGCCACCTTTCCCAGTGGAGCACACTGGTCAGAAGCTGCTCATCAAAGTGCTGCAGGTGAGCATTTATTAGCATGCGATTTCGTCGAACTGCATTCGGGAACAACCTTTTTTTTCCTTTTTTTCTTCTGCAGAAATGCGAACTGAACCTCTAATTTAATGTGCGTTTCTTTTGTGGGAGCTCTCAAACATGATTTCGTTTTGGCTTTTATTTTATATCGAAGATTTGTTATCCGAACTCGGCTGCCACTATTTTGAGGGATTTGAAAATTTTCCATGAATTATTGTGTTTTATTTGGAAATATTTGCAGCTGGAACTGGAGCCTAATTTTGAACCAATATTTGGCAGTGTCGCCCTTTACGATGTAAAGGAGAAGCGTAAGGTGAGCCCATTTTTGTTAATGCAGTCAAATAACAAATAATCTTTTTTGGGGAGGGGTTAAAAATCCAGTTATTTCGTGCTGCATTTTGACGCGGAAAGTTGGGTTGTTTGTACGGAGGTGGGGATTACTCTCCTGGTGCATTCAGTGTACGGTGTTTCTTAGCCTCCTCTTCACCATAAACCGGTTTTCCACAATGAGCTGTCTGTTGCAAAAACGTCTTTGAAATTTTCGATTATTTCTGGAGGGTTTACTTAGTTAGTATGGAGTATCTGAACCGCAAGCTTAAACATTGGTGCAAGGTTTTACCAGTGTATGGTTTAACCCTTCTTTTAAAAGATTTTTTCATCAAATAAAGGAAGCTCAGCTCTTGCCAACTGCTTGTTAGGGTACAGTATGACGGTAATTGTGAGTGCTTGTGAGCCGCATTTAGATCACAGCTAGCAGCTGAGATAGTACAAATAGTCGAGTTCACTGCATTTGCAAACGCTGAAAGAAGCGCATGCGACAAAACTGTTTCCTTTGCAAATTATGACAACAGTTTTCATTTGTCTTGTTTGGAAACATGCAGTCAGCTTGCAGTTAGTCGTTCGTTACATTGATTTCATGGCGGTATATATTTTTGCAAGTTTTGTTCCATCCGAGTGCAGTAGTGAATTTTGTGATCAGCAAAGAGGTAAGATTTGATAAAAGCGCACAAATGCACAACGTTAATCAAGGTTCACGTAAAACAACGAGCATTTACATTAGATGCTTGTTTCGAATGAAGGAATTGCGGAAAAATGATGCGACGTTTAGAAAGAAAAAATACTTTGAGATATCCGAGAACTTCTATTTCGATATGAATGACGAATCGTTGCGTGCGATGTTAGCGAAGCACGTGGGCCGTGAGGACGATGCAAGCAAATGTACGCAAGCCGCCTTCAGCATCAGTCAACCCGTTGCCGACATTTTCATCGTTGTCAAGGTTATTTGCTCGCTTCTGGGCGTGTGACGGACAAGTGGTAGTAAAAGGATGCATTATGCGACGGTCTGAATAAACAGATGGAGGGAGGGGTGGTAATTTTGCAAACCGTAGAGAGAGGAGAGTCGGTAAACCTGAGACAGTCTATTTAGTTGAAGAAACTAGGAAGGGAGGAGTTTATCTGAAGAGAGGAGGAGTGAGGGTACAAGGTGGCATTATGAACCCTAGGGCGCTGGGTAGGGATTGAGCTGGTGAACACTGCTTGTCTTCCATTGTTCGAAGCCCTGATGGGCTCAAGAATTAAAAAGTTGACGCAAGTTTGTCAGCTCTTCTGCGCTCCCACCTCTCCATTTTCCCTCCCTCTCCACCC
>JPKZ01000441.1:129308-147739 GCA_000803305.1 Toxocara canis
GTCCACTCCTTCCTCATCTCCTCCAACTCTTGAGTCAGCTGTCCCGTGACACCACCATTTTCCCACATTGAACTTTGAACCTTTTCCCCTTCTAATTCGGATTGGCGTTTAAGAAACTAGTACTCGAAAGCGTTTTGATTCTTTCAGGAACGATAAGAAACGTTGTAATGCTGGCGTTGTTCGATATGTCGGGAAGCATGAATCCTATAGTGGAAATGCCATTTGAAAAATCTTAACGACGCCGTATCGCAGAAGCAAATGCGATTATGGCGGATTCCTAGGCTTTATGGCTTGTGCTGTAGATCCCCGATTTCCGAAATTTGATTCCGAACTCCTGTTCACTGACTCTTTTCGAAATTGACGCTTTTAAAATTGACTCTTTTCGAGAAATTATCTTAGAATTAGGGGAGCAGAGGAGTAGAATACAGGTCGCGTGTTAAGCGAACGGATCTTTTATCCTTTCGGCCACCCGTTGATTCGATTCTCCATTGCGAACGAGCTTAGGGGAGCAGAGGAGTAGAATACAGGTCGCGTGTTAAGCGAACGGATCTTTTATCCTTTCGGCCACCCGTTGATTCGATTCTCCATTGCGAACGAGCATGATGATTTAATTTAGTTGGAGAAAGTGTTGCAAGCATGCGAAGTGGCCGATGCCAGCGATCCGTACCTGAAGGAGGACCGGAACAAGGAACGGTTGGCGCAGAGTGCGAGAGCCTTTTGCGATCGTCTCGGTGCATATCGAATGCCGCTGGGATGGATTGCGATCGACTTGAGCAAAATACTGTGCGGAGCGCACTCCCTTGAGAAAAGTGAAATAATGAGCGCAAGTACGATCACTGCTACTTCTCAGCAAATAAGAGGTTGCTATCTCTTCTTTATGCTAAATAGCGGCCAACTGAAATACTAAGTAGCATCCGACTAATAAATCTCAATGTGTGTTTGCTCGTTTTTTTCAAAACCATGATGTCAGAACTCTTGCATGTTAACAGAAAGAGATGTGAGAAGATATCGAATGAGTGTAATTAATGCAAAGCATATTTTGGCGTGAGGGGAGAGAATAGAGGTTTGGGAGGAGGTGGGAATCGGTAGCGAGAATCATTCGAGGCATTACTGAGCAACCTTAAGTTTTACATGCTTTAATGTCCAGGACTCAAAATTTATAAGATTCAAGATGAAAAAAAAATCAGGTCGTTTCCAAGTTACTGTTGAAGAAAGTGTGACATCACTGGGCACTTCTTAAATTATTTTCTTGTGAGTTATGCTTACGACCTTCTTGTGACAAATCTGTATTTTCTGCATATGAGCATATGAACACTGCCCAAGAGTAAGAATAATATTCGCAAAATATAAAAGGGATCGTAGTGGCACTTTACTACGTTAGAGAAGTCAAGTCGTTTATGGGCAGTATTATTCATTTGCCGTCGATTTAAGCAATGGTTTTAGGAACCGAAAGCACACCGAGTTCGCCAGGACCGCATTATGATACGGAAAGTATCATAAGTGCTGGTGAGACTTTTTCGTCTTTATTGTTTTATTCCATTAATTATTGTCAATTTATATGTAAATAGTGGCGCATATTTCATTATTATTTATGTCACTATACGTGCTTCAAACGTTTACGCATTGATTCCATTTTGCTTGTCGTTCGCAATAGTCACTTTTCGTTTCTGTGATTGGAAGAGGAAAGGAAGAGGAGATGATGAACGTCGGAAGGAGAGGGGGATGGGAGACACTGAAAATCGTTTACTTTGATTCACTGGAAACGTTTTTTTTTTGTACTATTCAGTTTAATCCTTTTCTACCTCCTCCACGTTACACCTCCTCTGCTTGCCCAGCTATCTTCTCCTTCATTACCTCCTTTATCTTCCAGATCATTTAGACCATTTTCAACAAGCGAAGCTCTTTGCAGTTCATGCTCACGTCTTTTGCATTTCGTTTGGATTCGACTGCCTATCGTTCAGGATGAGTGCATTTAAGGCTTCATATTGTGCCATCTGTTTGCTGATTGTTTATTTGCAGATCGTGCCTCTTGCTCAACGAGCGGCACATTTCGCCGTATCGGCAGTGGCACTTCATCGGCGACGATGTTGGCGGCCATTGAGAAAAGTCGAACACCCGTACAACGACGCAAAATGTTCGGCACTATGCCTCAGATGTCGGTCCCCAACGATGCAGCGCCCGTCGTCCCAGCAGGAGATTCGACAGAATTGCAAAGCAAAGAGGCGAATCCTCTACCGCTTACTCTTTCATCCCTTCAGCCTCTTCTACTTGACCTCAATTCATTCTTTAGACAGGTCTGCTGTTCTGTATTATTTCTCTTTCTATTTTTCTTGTTTTATCAGGGTTTGCGGGTTTGCTTTATTTATTCATTTATCTGCTCCACACACAGCTTCCCCGCTGTGCACGTTATAAAGATTTGGGACCAAGGAAGTCTGAGCAAGTTAAAATGGTGACTTGTTAGTATTGAACATTACTTAGCGGTCGAGAAGGTATTGAAATTTATTTTTACAAACAAATGCCTGTGGTGTAATTACTTTTCCAGAGTGTTCTGGGGGATGATTTTTTATGTTCATGAAGAAATCCGCGTAAAGTGCGAGAAATAAGCGAATATATTCGAAGGAATTTTCAGTTGCACCTGTCGTTTTCATGTGGAATTTTTTGTGCAGACATTGATTGTTTTGCATGTCAAGCGCATTTAGACGCTGCACATTTGGTCTAGCTTTATGAATGATATTCATTTGCTGATAGTATTAATTCGGTCTTACAGAGAACGAGGCGATGTTCGTCTTGTAGTTAACATCTCCCGTTTGACTCGTGGCCACCGAAGTTGTGTTATCATTAAAGCGTGTTGTTAGTTGGTTGCATGTTCCGCCACTTTGTACGATTTTGTTTAATAAGCAATTCGTGCGACCAACAAGAGTGCGGAGCGATTTTTTTAAAGGAGTCGGAGCGTCTAAGTGATGAAGATCTCTGCAAAATGCTAATTGAAAGCAGAAAAGGTGGTTCGAAGTTGGCTCGTCTGAAGGCTTTCCCGGCAAAGTTCAAATTAGAAATAGCAGGGAATGGCATTGAAGAATGCCCCATGAGGTATGCGCCTGTCGTTGTGCAGTTGTTTCTGATTAATATATTTTTTTAAATTAACAATTGCAAAGTTTATAAGTTTCAAAGTGTTTTCTTTGAACCGTGCTATAGATTCCGTCTGTGTTAGACGCGTTGACAAAATAATTCCGAAATATCGAAATTATGTGAAGAAAACTAATTAACCTGTGAGGTTATGGTATTTAGCGCATATAAGTAATGAGTATATGACGATTGTAAGCAGAGTAGTTTGTTCGAAATCGGCATAATGTGCTTTACTCGCGTTTCATATTTTCTTTGTTGTATCTTACTTCATTCCACCAATATTCAACAACTAACGCATAGCTAGATAGTTTACACAGATGAGAATATTCGTCATACATTTGGAAAGTATCTGGAGAATGTTTCTAGTACACTTGGAACAATAAATTCCATGGCATGCTTGAAAATAAAAGTATGCTTTAGCGTTGGCCTGAATTTGGATAAGTGTACAGCGAATTACGCTAACGGTTCATGTTTTTGGAGCATTTACATCTTTCACTGTCTGTTCAACAGTACCGCGTGAATTTATTTGAGTAGTGTTTTTTTGGGTGTTGTTACAACAATTGGGCCGCTATATTAGTGATTATTTTCAGACTTACTCCTGAACTACTTCGCGTCCATCCTTACGTGCCGGGGAATCCTTCGGACATTATCAAGGAGATTGCAGAATTCCCTTGCAAAGGAGTTTATGCTGTAAATGCTTGCTACAGGTTATTCCAACTTTACAATGAAACTTTCACTCTTTTGAACTTTGAATAAGGAAAGGTACTGTTTTTAATAGTTTTTAAGTCGCAAAGGTTAAAGGGTGCATTGATTTCGAAGAGATCGGAAGTGGATTCGGGGCGTTGAGTAGACGAACGCTTGCGTTATGAGCGTCTTCAAAGAGTTACTGTTTAGGAAGATGGCATGAAATATAGGTGATCCATTCCTCAGTTTTCGAAATATTTTTCATAAGTCCTGATTTTCGCGCGACTGTTTTTCTGCACAAAAAAAAACACTCAGAAACCACGTACGCTTCCTTTTTTTAGAGCGGTTTTTTGGCCTCCAAGATATCAGTTTTTGCGCGATTCCACTGCAATTTCGTGGCGTTGGGCAGAGGAGAAAGTGATGAGGGTGGCTGTATCTGGTCTGAAATGATGTGGATCCCAGTGAGTGTTTGTTGTAGGAATCTGCTCTACGTATATCCGCGATTCGTGAATCTGTCGAACCGATCGGGTGCGTCGCGCAACATCTCGATACGGGTAGAGCTGATGGACGCACACGAACGACCCATGCAATTGGTGTTCGGCAAATCGAGTTGCGCCGACATGAATGCACACGCCAATACCATCGTTTGCTATCATAACAAGTGAGCGTTTGCTTCCTATGATGCAGTTTTCATGATTTCTTAGCCGCTTCTTTTTTTCCTTCCACCGTTTTTGTGTACTCTTCCTCCCCTTCTTTCCGATATCAAGAAACTCTCCGCAAACCCGACTATTATTCGTTTCGTTTTTGGCATGCCTAACATTTTTTGGTAACTTATCGATTAGTATGCCCACTTACATCTTGAGTAGAGCAGTGTCTCGACAGCTGATGAATGTTGAAGCTCTTCTGTTAAATAGAACCCTGCCCGTTGTGGTTAATTTTTGCCTCTTACAAATAAGTTCACTCCACTGAAGCTTTTTCGCACATTAGCCTGTATAAAAAATGGAAAATTAGAGGCTTTCTTTCGAGCTCTAATAAAAAATGGGGCTAGCTCGCGGTTGCATTCGGAACGATATTATATTTTCAATGATAATCAAAGCAGTTGTCTAGGACGCCGACATTTTATGACGAAATAAAAATTGCGCTACCGGTGGATTTGAACGATGGACATCATCTGTTGTTCACGTTCTATCACGTAGCATGCAAGCAGAATAAACTCGCTGATGAGGTCGAAACTCCGATCGGATACTCGGTTGGTGTCTCATTTTCACAGTGCTTATTTTCGCCACCAATTTTCGGCTTTTTGCGTTGGATGGAAAATTGTGTGCTGATTTTTAAGGGACTACGAAAGGAACCAAGAGAAAATGTGAAGAATGCTGTAATCAAAAGTGACCAAAAAGATTTCTGTCCTACCTTGCATTTTTTTTTTTTTTTTTTTGGGCATCCCCTGCATTTTTTTAGGGGGAGGGGGAGGGGAGGAGTGGGAGGAAAAGGGGGAGAGTGGAGGCATGTTTTCCCTGCTTTTTTCAAAAGTAGCTTAGACGTTCATTATAATCTTGCTCACATCTCAGTGTCAAGAACAGGGAGGCGACTTTATTTGTGCGGTAATTTTTATTGGAGACGTTATGTGATACCCTGATATTTGATGGATGGCTTATCCTTGGACGATCGCCTTATGCAATATTGGAAATGATCTGCTGTATTCGGTTGAGGTGGTTATTACAAGGAGGAGGCACATGATATAAAAGTGTTAAAAATGATTATTTGCGCGTGGTTGGGATGGTATGTGTTAGTTGTACTAGTCTTGCTGCATGAGCATTTTTCCTTGCTGAAGGAGGAGGTTCGTCGTCGAAGAGAATGTGTGGGTGACTTCATTGATAGCACAAATCTAAAAGAAAGATTGTCAAGAAGAGCTTCCCGTTTGTCAGTTTCTCGCACCAAATTGGCTGACAATATGCGTGACAGTGCAAATCTTGATAGATGTTGGTTTCAGTGGGTGCCTCTGTACAAGGACGGTCGTTTGCAAACAGGTGATTTCATATTACCGATTGCACTCGAGCGTCTTCCAACGAGCTACGGCTATCTCTCACCAGATGTTAATCTGCCAAACGTGAAATGGCTCGACGCCCATAAACCGCTATTCAGTGTTTCGCTTGAGGCCATCACTACTGTACATACTCAGGTATCATTTTGTTTTATTTTTATTTATGCTCTTGAGTGGTAGAGTTGTATTATGGAGAGAGAAAATAAGGGGGGGGGGATTTCTTGAGAAAAAATTGTATAGTGAAGTGTATTCTTTTAAAGGATCGCCATTTGGATACGTTTCTATTTGCATATCGGTCGCTGAGTTCAACGGACAAGAAGAACCCTCCGGTGAGCGAAGGGGATTTGAAAAACGCGATCCAAGGCGTTATTAAGGCACGTCCCGAACCGATGGTCGCCTTCCTTTACGTCATTCTAGATAAGCTGCTGGCACTCATTGCCAATCCGCCATATTCAGGTACAGCTACATTTGCTTAGTGCACTAGGAATGATGGATGGTTCGCTAATACAGGCAGGGTCTTTATTTCGCCAGATTTCGGCGAATGCTGTTATAACACCGAATGATTCAAGTTTCAGGAGGACTGTTCCTTCTATCTTCCATGTTTCGAGAAAAGGATCTAGCAACGTAAATCCGAAGTATTCGAATGGTGTATAAAGTGCTTTTTATGAGAAGGCAAAGATAAGAAGCAATTAATCGCTGAAAGCAAATGCGGCGGGACCCTGAATTGTGATTGTTTTCTCTCTTTGCTAATTTCTTTTGGACAGTGAACGCTGTATTCGACGGCGTCGTTGTATATAAGATGCTAAATTATGACTACGATATGCTGCTTTATCGTGTTAGTCGTGATTAGCTGTTGTTATAAGGATTAGTATTGAGTGCATTTTTGATTAGAATTTCGTTGCAGTGTCCGTATCGGGCGCATGCTTCGAGGTTCTTGGGCAGCTGGTGAAAATCTGTACGGTACTGTTGGATGGCTTCTGCGATGCGCACGGTCGCAGTTCACTACTCACCACATACATACATTACAATAAAATTGCGCTCAAGGGTACTCTTTGCTTCTAGTTTTCTTTTTTTTTGGCATAGATTTTTGTTGAACTTGACAATTTTTCTTCGCTTCGTTTGTGTGCATTTCATTATGTAAATGCCTCCTCGTCTTTTTTTACGAATGTGAAATAGTGAAATCTCAGACGTTCTCTTCGAAAATCATTTTTTTGCGGATTGTTGCATAGGAGGATACGTGTAGGGGGGGGGGGGGGGAAATGAGGGATTGTACGTGGTCCGTAAAAGGCCACAATCTTATTATCGGTGAAGTTTAACACATTTTGTCTGGAAAACAGTCAGATAGTATGCATTCATGCATCCAGTCTTGCAGAGATCATTGAGATGTACGGGTGGTAAAATGAAACCAAGTGGGCATCAAAACTTTTGTTTTTCTCTTCCAAGTTTTGTTCTGTAATGCGAAATAGAGCTTCACATCAGTTGGATGATACAGGAGCCCGCTGGGTAACTGAGTAACTCAGTTTACTCATTCTCAAGCATCTCAGCTACGTGAGTTATCACCAACAAAGAGTAAAGTTTAGTTCAGGTTTATCGACTCATCCTCGCCACGTTCTTTGCTTCTCGCTAACGCGCTTTTCAGCATACACCGTAATTCGCGTAAAAAACCTAATATTCGTATTTCGTACTTCCCAACAGCTCGTCGAGTTACCGCTTGGAGCTGAAGTTGTCAGTGAGCGAATATGGTCCATTGCTGGATTAAGCTTCCTTTACAAAAGAATTACACTGTGAGCAGGAATCTGTACAAAACAAACTATTGAACTTTTCCAAACTATTGAACTTTTCATGTGCGTTTGTTTGATGATTGTAAATGTGCAATTCGATTCTAGAATCAAGCATCTTACCGCAGTGTATAGCTGCAGCACCGGGTCGTGAAGAAAATATGGCGCGTGCACCGAGCTCTCCAGAGAGTCAACACCTCTTCGACATAATCAGTATGTGTTACGTTGTTTTGTCTTACCGGTGATTCGCATGTTGAACTCGTGTTGCCAGTAGTCGGTGCTGCCGATCAAAAATCGATCGTATCGAGGGACTTATATTTCGATTAAGGACCATCGACCAAATTTTTTCTGGTTGAAAATCGTTTACTTGACGGCTGTAAGGTCCGATGGTCACCTTTGCTTAACAAATCCAGAGAATTCGATAGAGAATGTGCAAGACATGGTCGGTTGTTGATATAACGAGGCTCCCTACTGTATTATCCTCGGAAGTTCTCTATTCCGTAGTGATCGTAAATATCCAGAAACGAAAGTGGGATAATTCTTCATAACTTCTTGTAAGATAGGAATCGGCATGAAAATTATTGAACTTATCAAGTTTTGCATGTGTCTACATGTTTTTTTGTTCTTCAGCACGTGCTGGTCCTTGCTTAGCCTTCTAAATTATATTTTATTCGAAGAATTCTTTTTTTTAGTGAAATAACATTCTGATTGCCATTTTAACGTTTTCTTCAGTCGGGAACATTCAACTGTTCTCTAATGCGATTGTTGAGAAAATGGAAAAGACAGGTTGAACATTCAAAAAACATTAGTGACTAGCAGTAATTAGAAATTGTTAGAGATATCCGTGGTACTTGCACGGTATTGGACAAATTCGGTGTTTTGTCATGGATTTCATGACTGGTGGTCGTCTAGCATCCCTTGGTTTGATGTATTCTGGCAGATTATGACCACGATCGAATTGCATCCAAAAATATATGACAGGCTTGAGTATAGTATTTCTTTTAGAGCGGCAGCACGGAGGAGCTTTACTCGGATTAATTCGCATTACCGGTCTCGGTAATTTTATCATGGTATTATAAAGGTGTGGTAGGTATGAAAAACGAATTTGTGGATGATTGCCTTCCTTTTATAATAATGCTGAAGTTCTTTTGATTACATGTTTAGACCCTTTCCAGTTGCGAAGTATTCATCAGGGGAGAATTTCATAGGAACTTAAGCGGATTGATTTTCTTCATATTCCTGGCGGTTAAAATTGTAATTTTCTTTTTCGCAGAAGATTTTGAACGATCAAATTGTCTGAGGGCGACTGGTGAAGGCGATGAGAGAGGAGTCGCTAAAAAGGTAGCTATCATTTTTTTAAATCCTTTCTGTTTATTTGCGCCATCCGCCAGATTGTGTTATTGCTGAACTTTGAATTTTGTTTTATGGCTTTGTTCCCTGCCTTTATTCCGGAAACTCTTGAGACGAGCCAGTTTTTTTTTTAAAAATTCTGGTCAAGTTCATAAGCAGTCGGCTCGCCAAAGTTTTATTTCTCAGCTATTTTCTGATTGATCATATATGAGTAGTTTGATAGCAACGGCAAGCTGGCGCTAGATCCAAGGCTTATCAATGGTCGCTTTAACGATTTCAAACGCAATCACATTTCCGGTTTTTCATGATTTTGTCGTCTTCTTGATATGTTGTGAATGCGCATATTTCACTCGCTGGTATCAATTCGTAACCTCACAAAACTTGCCTGCCTTTTTTCGAATATTTCTAAAACCGATTTTCTATGACGACCAAGAATTTCATTGGCGTACGACGTCCAAAAAAAAATTCGGGGAAACAACGCAGAATGTTAAGGCGAAAAAAAAAGGTGGGTAATTTTGGATAGTGTTCGTGTTCCTGGTGAACTGCTTACATATTTGAGTTGCAGGTGATGCATGAGGAGTTAGCTGTGCAGTGGGTAATGAGTGGAGGAGCGGCTCGAGAGATGGCATTCCTAAACTCGTGGTTCTTCCTCGAATTAATGGTAGTCATTCTTTTCTCATCCGGAATCATTTCCTCTTTTCTCATTCTCTGTAGGAGGGGGGGGGGGGGCAACTGTTGCTCTCTTTTTCTCGGTTGGTTGGTCACCATTCTGACTATTTGGACTCGTTTTTAAAGTTGGGCTGCGCTCAAGCGTGAAGCGCCTGCTTCCATTTTTTTTTCTCGATTAGTTGTGTTTTGCTGCGCGGCAGTGACGGGGAGACCATTGCACAAGGATGTCCGATAGTCGTATTTTTGATTGTTTTCTCCTGACCTGTCATCTTTCCCAGCAGTTTCTCAAATCAGTGGATTCTATCAGTTATATAATAGAGCTTACCTGCGGAAAACTATGAAAAACGCTAGGAGGAAAAACAACAATGTTCCCATTTTCAGATAGGAAGGGTGGTTTATCTTTTTGACAGTCGCGGTTGTTGTCCCCAGACGATAAAAATCGCGGAGTAGCTGGTGGTGAGATTAGCATTATACTTTATTTTACAACAGGATGCAAGATTGCTATTCCATTGCGGAGAATCTTTATTGAGCGAGGATGAGTTACAGGTGAAGTCAATGGCCGAGTATTTGTCACTTTCCAATCGGCTTTACTTGCCGAGGAAGCTGCGCTTTGGAGAAACCTTTATCCAGGATCTGAACGCACTATCGCAAGCGATGATCAGCGAGGTGGTGCGACGCACTTCTAAAGATCCCAGACAGGTCAAGTATCTTATTTGTGGTTGCGCTGTTACAGTTTTGTGAACTATCGCGTCTTTTGGTAAGGTCGAAATGTTTGTCCTGTCTTCAGGATCAGGTTAAAATGCTTGCCAGAAGATCTTAACAAAAGCCTGGCACTCAGAAGACCAGGTAAACATAATAGCACTAATTCGCACAACACTTTCCCACTTTTGTTCTTTTGTGCAGTGCGCTCATTGCAATAAAACACTTGTATTTCGCGACTGCACTCGTAGCATTCGTAGAAGGTGGAAGAAAGAAAGATGAAAACGAAGACAGTTGCAAAAAGTAGCAGCTTGTTTTTACTGGTCGCTTGCGCATATGACGTCGCTTTTAGAGGCATGAACAAATAAATCTGAAATTAGTCACAATCCGCGTAGAGAGAGAAATTAGTCACAATCATTGCAGATTTTGCCGCTATTATTGACACTAATGATTATAATATGATCAGCATTCATGCGTTTCTAAATTGTCTGCGACTGTTCTGTAGTATTTCAGTCGCAGTCGATTAATGCGTCATGGGCGTTCTTTCTTCGAGATTCTTTCTCGCTCATGGATCGCTCGTTTGTGATGAATCTCGTTAAGCAGTACAATCGAGAATTAGCGGCCAAAATTGTGTAAGCACTTATTGCATTACCGAATGCGTTGCTGTGAGATTGTCGATGAAATACTGATAGCTTTTATCACCTTGATATGCCATGTCGCAAGCTTCATCACTTCCACAAGTTGCAGTGTCTGAAGCCACTATAAGCTCATCGTAAGGATGAGTAAACGCTAAGAATAGGAACGATGATTGGGAACACATGAATGGTGGTAGTTTAGAAATATTCTTATATCCATTTCCTTTTTCAGTTGATGACAGTCAATCGATGACCATTTCAGTCGCGGTTGGTCGTTGTAAAAATGTTGTATTTTAGTGTGGCGACAGAACCGTGTACCACGACGTTAATGTTGCTTAAGCTGGACTTCGTAAGAATCATCTCGTCTCACGAGCACTTCGTTGTGCTTAACTTGCCTCTGGGACTAACAGCTGCGTATGGTATGGTGAGCAGTCATTCCGTTGGGTCGTTTCATGTACGTTACTGTTGCTTCAAAGTTGCCGCTTTGTCGTTTGCGCATATCTTGTAAACAGTAGCTGTCCATTTGTATTCCTTGAACTTGTTAAGAACTTTCGGGCATTTTCTCGGGAAGCTGGCGATGCCAGGGTAGCAATATAATGCGTTCGATTTTCTTCTCTTTCTTCTTTGCGTTTGGTGTAGTTTAGAGCATAAGGAGCTGCTGTTAGAATTTTTCCTGTATGCCTGCTGATTCGATCATATCGAGGCATGAAATATTCTCCATTTGGTCTCATTGTGGCGTTTGCAGCAATGATTATAGTTCATCGCGAAAGGAGCTTGAATCGTCTCCTTCCGTACGACACTGAAATCACTCTTTAGATGAGATCATCAACATTGTCACTCATAGATTGCACTCGCATACAAGCATTTGTTTTTTAGCAAATAATCCGCTTGCGTTTTTTTTTTTCAAAATTTAGCTTCGGTTGTTAAGTGACCTAATGTTTAGTCGGCCTCGCCAGCATTAACGGTTGCATCGAGCGGTTCTTCTGAGAGTAGTGGTGTGGGAGCGCCTGCCTCAATAGGGGTACACAGTTCGGCGCCACAAATGCAGCCACCAAGTCCCAGCAATTCAAGTCTTAGCAGCAGGTACTTTATTTTTTCTTTCGAATACCCAGTCAGTAATGGGCAGCGTGCTGATCATTGGCGAGTATTTCTGCAATTGATACACGTTTGCGACGGAATGTCTCAAGTTAAATTTGAATCCAGTTGAATGAGTTATTTTTTTGCGTTAATTTCGCATAGATTTGACATTAATTCCTAAAGCAAACTCAGCTTATGTTCATAACATTTACTTATAACATACGTCCTCATCATATCTTAATAGCTTTTCACATAATTACTTTTTAAGCAGTGTACGATGCCCTAGTTGGACTACTTTTCTATCGTTTTTTTTTTTTGCTTCTTGGATGCAGCGTAAAAATTGTTGAAGCAGTTATACCTTTTGAAGTGCATGCTATTAGAAGTAGCTTTTTATTTCGTCAAACTCCGGCGTTGTAAAGCTCCGCGCCGGTCGGAACCATTTTACACACCAACCATAGCTTATGATTCCCATAAAGATGCCATAAGTACAATATATTGCTTGATGTGAAAAGGATTTTTGTCCGAATTTGTTTCGTATCGCTTCGTGACATGTTGCTTTGTTAGAGCGTCGAGTCAGGCTGCCGAATCACATGGCTCGGTTGGTTCGGCTGAGTTGACCGCCGATTTCCGATCGCGGCATTTTATCGTCGGCCTCGCGCTTGCCGATCTTGCTGCCGTGCTGGAAACTCCGAATGCGTTACTGCATTCGAGGTATAGTTTTCATCGTTTTTTCGAACAGATTCAACCACATTTTTTTCGCCGTATACGCAACCATGCGAGGTGCATTGAACACCTAACATATCATAATGAAGAAATTATCAAAGAATCGACCGCTGGATGACTAGTACCTTATGTTCGTCTGTTGAATTTTACTTAACCAGTTATTCCACAGCTGTTTTTTGTATTGTTTTTCTGTGAAGATAGTCGTAACCGTGAACAGTAGAACTGATACTTTCGTACGGTCTGCATACTTTGCTTAATATCCTCACAACATACAACATCACCGACTCTTCAGCTACTGGCGATTGCTTTGATGCAGTAGGGGACCTATGGTTTCAGTTTTACGAACGAAACAACTGTTCTACCGAGCGCTGCTGTTAAATGAACTTGCAAACGCGCAGTCAGACTCCACAGAGAATTTCCTCAAATCTGCTTTAGGCCTATGCAGCTTTCAACAGGCTTGGATTATATTGTTGTTGTTATTGAAGAGTTTATTAAATAAATGTGAACCTTGAGGGCGGTCGGACTGATAAGGAATCTGTTATCTTCCCACGAGGCTGATTCACGTCTGCTAGACACGGGAGTGAAATCTCGGGTTGCGTCGTTGTATTTGCCATTGGTGGGTATCGTTCTGGATGCCAGCTCACAGCTGTATGATCCTTACGTGAGGGGCGGTCATTCGAGAGGCAGTATCGGTTACGCCATCGCTTCTTCGCTTTCCAACAGGTGCGCACATTGTGCTTTTTTCTTTCTGGCTTTAATTTTTTATTTTTTATTGGATTGCTCAAATCAATGCGAAATGTGCGACTAGGGTTATTTTGAATGAAATTGCCGTCTTCGTTCCACAGTTTGCTGTTAAAGCTGGCCTTATACGGTTGTGGATTCCACTATTCCGTGATTTGTGTGGGCATTCCCCCACCCTTTTTAATGACGTCGGTCCTGCAAAAATGTTTCTAAAGAATATGCGATCTGTGAATTGGCAGACAAAAATGATATCGACTGACCTTTAAACATATGTTCTCAGATGAAGATTACATATACACGACAGGCGTGCGATATTGTATGTTTGGAATTGCTCATTTTCAGTTATCGTTTATCTAGCATTCTAGTGACCGCTTGGTCGCAATTGTATAATTTTGACGTCATGCTTGTTTAAGTCGATCGTTTGCGATGGAGGTAGAGAGCGGTGCTGTAAGTGACAAAGTGATGTTGGCGATCGGAGGATTAAGCAGCTCTCCTCCGTGCTCTCCTCCTGCTGAGCGCACGCGAGTGCCCCTCATCAGGCCGACGCTTTCCTTGGAAATCACTCGTCAGGTAGCGCGCTTATTTCCCGTTCAAAATTTGGTAATGATAGGGTTGTGGGACACCGCCGTCTCTCCTCCCCGATCAGATGCAAAGGAAGTTTAACATCATGAACTCTGCTTCTGTGTGCTTTATTACCTTGTAAGGATCTCCAGAAACAGCTCAGAGGTGGTTATGAGACCACTGCAGTTCGCCCCACGTGTCCACCGTTGTAGAGCGGCTGTGCCAGTGGGCATTAAATGCTGGAAGTGTAGCATCGATCTTTGTGAACAGCAAATTTCTACAGTTGAGGACTGCCAGGAGCCGTGCTTCGTGTAGCCTTACCATTGGTTTAACCAAAAGGGTTAGGGACTGACACATGTATATTTGTTGACTCAACTTCGGGCAGTTTTCATGAATGGGTTTCAGGCATAGGAAATTTGTTAAACAAGTGTCTCTGTCAGCTGAAGATATCGGCTACGGGAACGGTTCAAAATTTTGAGCTTGTTAGGCTAATCGTACACCTGGACGAAAGCGAGTCACTGCAATAAGCACCCTTTACTTACTGTAAGGCTTGGAATTCTCTGTGAGCGCTCATATTTGCTTTTATTTGTTACGTTCTTTTGTTTGTTTCAGAGCACCGGTCACAGAAACCTAAGTTGATGATAAAGTTATTTAAAATATGACTTATTCGCATGGTTTATTGAGCTCATCGAGCACTGTTTTAGTTATGGTTTAAGTTGAAAATATGGTTGCTAAATAAATGAATTGTGAATTGCTCGATTCAGTTACTGGCCTGTTTTTGTTGGGCAATCAAGAATATGGACCGTTCGACGCTGCGTCAGTGGATTCGCGAGCTATCTCCAAATCGTCTGTTGCAGTTCTTGGATGTGTTGCAGTTGGCTATTTCTTGCTTCGAATTCAAGTGCTGCACTCCGGCACAGGTTGTGTTTTATTTGACCTTTTATGCCGCTAGGTCAGCGCACCAACGTTGGGAATCTAGGGCGAAATGGCGAAATGAACACTTTCGGAACGAGAGAAGGGCAGTTGCATCAGAAACGCGATCACTGAGCGCACTGCGAAATGTTCGACCAATCCAGATAGCTCGTGCGTGAAACTTTGTTGCTCATTGTTCTAAAGCGGGGCTTGTCAACCTTTTCAAATCCTTCCTACTCTAAACAACATATTTCAAATGACTACTGCATAACTGAGCTTTTGATGATTTTTACTGTACAACAATTCCAAACGGTGTTGCTTTTTGATGTGAACACATTGCTTTTTAAAGACGCCAATACTCTCTCTCATTTCCCCTTTCCCCTCTGCTCCCCCCGCCCCGTTCCTCCTCCCTCTCTCCGTTGATAGGGAGGAGGGAGAGAGAGGAGACGAGAAGAGGAAGGCGTGTGGGTGAGAGGCATTCGTCTTTGAACAGGATCCCTGCGTCTGCTTGATTACACGTGGGCGCCTTTCTTGCTCTTTGTATCTGTTTGAAAAAGCGCTGAGGTTTAGACTAGGTAGTTTAGACTTCAGAAGGGTTACGCTAGCATGAATGAATGCGTAATCAAAAATCACTGAACGGTGCTAAAAGTGTAGCTGGACACAACTCGTGCATTACGGGATCTAGGCAAAGTGAGTGAGGGCGTGAGTTAGGATCAAAATATTCATAAACAGTTCCATTCTTGTCCACTTAAAGCTAGCAAATGTAACGAGCGAGGGAGGTGAAGTCCTGAAGCATCGATCGCACTGACGAATTGTCCAGCAACTGAAACATATACGAGTACGTTGTTTGCCTCTGATCTTGCGAATCATCACGTACTTGTGTTTGGCAAAGGGAATTAGAGAGTCACTGTTACGGGAGACGAGAAGGAGTTGTCATAAAACATAATCAGTAACTCGAACTCAGTCCGTACATAAATCCTAGCTGAAATCAGTCGGAATGTTGCGTGTTTTCTAAAGCACACCTTTAAGGCGAGTGTGGATGCTGCGGGCGAGGAGATTCGTCATAAATTGGAAGAGGCAATCATAGGCAACAACTCATCGGCGAAAGAGCTGCTAAGGAAAAAGTCCCGCGGTGCAGCCGATTGCGATGGCGTTCGATGGCGTAAGGAAGCGCTAGGCAAAAACTCGTGGAAAAGCAACACCTACAGTAGTGGATGCCACTCTACTGACGAACAGCCAAGTTAGCAGTCATCTCCTATTCATCTTGCATGCGGGCGTTTTAAGTTGCGTTCATTTGAAATTTTGACAGCAAAGTTCATTTTTCGACGGTTCCGGGGAGGGCTGGTGTGTCAACACGCTTGCGTACGCCATGCTTTCAGTCGTATAACTATGGAGGACATAGATGATTGAATCACCTATGTTCAATGGAAAGATATATTACTGGTTTCGTTGTAGCGCCCAGCTTTCATCTAACGAGGATACCGCATGGATAATCTCAATTAAGGAGCGGGCACCTGGCCAGAAATGATTCAGTTTGGCATAGTCAGACATGGCGGATATGGGAAAGATTTGAGTAGTCACTCTGGTAAAGTGGAATAGGGCATCCCTACCCATTTCCTACTCACCCTCCCCTCTCTTGCTCCTTCATTTCTTTTTCTCACCAAGAGTGGCGGACAAATGGGAATCCCAATTCAGTAGTGTTTTGAAAGGATTTCAGTGAGTGAGCAAGAGATTGCACTTGAAGCGTCATTATGTACTGAGGTTGCTCTGATAGTACTGGACACGTTGGAACTGCTAGTTCGCGTTCTCTCAGTGCCTGGTTCCGATCATCTCTTCTTTGTTCTCCCGTCTGTTTTGAGAGTTCTCGTAAGTGTCTAAACTTTATTTGAACTATGTTTTTTGTTTCCAGTTCATTTAAGCTGAGGGTCCAATTTTTCTGATTTTGATTGCTTAATAGGCGGTTACTTTGTTTGTGATACGTTCGTCGAACAAGTATTTGCATTTTTTTAAGGTTTATTTTTACGAAAACGTGATAAATACACTTAAGTGTTCAACTGTTTGGCTTCTTGGCGGTAGAGCTTCATCTCGTTGAAAAGATGTGGTGAAACATTTAAATATAAAAACCGTATGAGCTTCATTTGTCTTGAAATTTTTCTCTTTATTAAGTAAGTGGTTCTCGCAAATATTTGTTGGCGCAAAGGTCGTTTGAGTACAAACGACTGGCGGAGTTCAGTCAGAAAAAGTTAAAATGTAGAAGAGATTAGATGCAACCGATCAGATAAGATCTAAAATTACTGTTTTTTTTTCTTTCTTAGCAACTCATTCACCTTGCGCAGTTCATCAAATTCTCTGCTTAAATTGAGGTGTGTTTAAGTCGCCTTGTGTTGTACATGAGAACTGATCTCTGTTTTAGTAATTTTTAGTTTTTGAGGAAGATTTATGATATTCAAACATGCTTTTCTTTATATATCATGATGAAGGCTAATGTAATTGATATTGCCGCTTATACAGCAAGTGAGCGTGCAATTTTTTATGAATTCGGTGAAATAAGCTTGTAGTCAAATTTCCGTCCAATTTTATTAGTAGGAGAGGGCTGGGGGGTAGGGGAAGGAATTTTTTGTTGCAATGCTTTTTTAGCTATTGTGAGAAGTGAGAAAGGGGTGGGGGTAGGTGAAGTTCCTCAGTTGGGCTCCAACGATGGGCCTTAGAGTTTCGGCGTATTAATATAGGTAGCTGCTCATGGGTTAACCTTTACTACAGCAAAAGTGTAATGTTGAGCTGGATGTTGTGCTGGAAGGGATGCCATCTACCCTTCCTAACATCATTTTTTGCAGATGCATATGCTCGCTTGCAGCCAGTCGGTGCAGAGCCTCGAGAATATCTTTGCAAGCCAAAGGGCACTTGTTATCAAATACCCCGACTTGCTGTTCGAACAGGTAGATCCATAAATAGGTATTCTGGGTCAGTTTGCTTAGTCGCCGTTTTATAGCGCAGACGCATGGTAATCGACAGTATTGGCTTACATGTTCTAAGCGGATAGGGCGTACGCGTATAACGTCTATAATATTTATGTTGTCTAGTCAGCGTTATTAAAAGACTAATTCCTTCATTAGGCAACTCTTAGAAAACAAATGGTATCGCCGCAGAAATTTGCGAGTACCTATAACGCTCTCGACAGAAATTCGTGTAGTACAAATATTTTGTAAAAGAATGCTTTGGCGTGTGTGCGTATTGTTTCACTTGAGCAGTTGTTCATCTAGTTCATTTTTTTCCTTTCTCTTGGCGAAATGGGTTTTGTAATGCAGGTTCCTGTCTTTCATTAAACAATATGTTAAATGGATATTTCGTGGATTTTAGTTTAAGCTTTTTTAAAAGGTTTAAAAGGTTTTACAAATTCACGATTGTGGCGGTCTATCGTAGACCCCTGGAAGGATGGGG
>JPKZ01000441.1:149245-166710 GCA_000803305.1 Toxocara canis
GAGGTGGAAGGCGAGTGGGCGACAAGCTCAGAGAACTTTGTCAGTTGTTCTATTCAGTTCTTAAATCGATTAGAATAGAAAGCAAGGACAAATAAGATGCGCCATTCCCTACATCTTTTAATGTGTAGGCGTCTTCAGCAGGTTCCAAGATTTTGCGCTGCAAAACAGCTGTAATGGTGATAGTAATGGGCTTTCAAAGAATATGACCAATTTCAATGCGATAGGCTATTTATTTTTGCTCGTTTCTTTTGTATCACTGTTCATAGCAGCGCGGTTTTCTGTCGTGCGACTTTCCTGATTTCTTTCTAGCCAACCTCTGCAGAAATTGTCTTTCTGTTGTTTCTTTTTTTTTTCTGCCCAGATAAATCAGATATTTTGATTTAAGGAAACAGAGCAGTGCGGCGAATTGTGTTTGCATCTTCTTCGACACTGTGCTTCTCGATTGCCAGCCGTTCGCTCACAGGCATTTCTCTGTTGTTTTCATCAGATTGACTTAATCTAGATTTGGGTGGACTTCTTCTTGATTGAATTAATCTAGATTTGGGTGGACTTCTTCTTGCTTGGGTATTTTACGCGGCTTACTAAAATTTGAATATTTCAGCCCGCCATAAAGTTTCTCGTCCCTCCTCTTCTCTCGAATTTGACTTTACCTTTAACTAAACATAGGTTTCACCCATGCGATTGCCATAAAATGAATACGGAACTTTCTCAAAGTACCTCTTTTAAACAACCCTTTTTGTGCGATAGTGTTTTATGCAGAATGATAATTGTTATGAAAACCAAGAGAGAAAGATAATTTGAACGAGATGGAAATGAGCTAGGCTAAACAGAATTGCAAAAATGGGGTTATGAATTAAAAATGGGCAAAATTACCGGTCAAATAGTTTGCAGTGAAAAAAGCAAGATGACGAGGAAATGTGAAAATCAAAATTTCGTGTTTGAACATATTGCTGTCTAAAAACATGTTTTTCTCTGCGTGTCTATTTAGCGGAAGAGAAGAGAACGATTTAATTATAATAGTTTTCCCATAAGGCGTTTCTTATTTACTGATGATGCGCTTTTTTTGATAGTGATAATTGTTGAGCAGCCTTTGTTTTGAGGCAGCTGCGTCATTATATCTGCTAATGCGACAGAGTTTCGAGTCAGGAGCTAATTTGTCTAAAGTGAAAATGCAAATAACGATGTCGCTAAGCACACTGGTTTCGACTGGAACAAGGCATGGCGACTGGATCAACGAAGACTGCCTAAGACGAAGTCTTAAAACTGTGCTTACTTACTCAGAAACTGATGCATCAACCGACGCTCAGTTACGAGTTACTACTTTCTCCGAGCAGGTATCCACGTTTCATTTACTCGTATAAGCCTTCGGTTTTTTATTATTTATCATTTATATATTCGATTTTATGGTGGCTCGCTTGGGCGTGTTTTCGAGACCGATTGAGAATATTAAGCATTTCATTGCTTCCCAGAACGGTGAACCTAATATTGGTTCATCCAGGAGTCTGCTAGCAGTGTGAACGGTAGAGCTAAAAAGAGCAATTTTTTACCGCCGTTTTCAGCGAGGGGATGCTCAGAAGTGAAGGCAAAAACATTTTTTAATCGGAGGAGAACATGAAGCGCAGCGCGAGTAACGAAACAATATATATTTTCGTTGGATTGTTTTCCGACAGAGAATCATTTGATGACATTTTGCTTCGAAAACATTTATTTTGTTTCGTGCTTCTTTCTCGTAGTATTTAGTGGCTATGAGTAATGATGTTGCTTTTCGATTAATGGCCGTTTTGGTATTGTGAGCTTCGAAGGTTATCACTTTCTGAGGGGTCTGGTTCTTGCGACGTTGTCTTCGAAGTTGTTCATTTGATTATGCTGTGCTGTCGTCAAAAACTAGTAGACGTTAATTGAAGGTGAAAGATCTAGTGTTCAACTTGCACATGATCCTTTCGGATACGGTTAAAATGAAGGAATACACAAACGACTTCGAGATGCTTATCGATCTTATGTATCGAGTTGCGAAGGGATATCAGAATAATCCCGACTTAAGGTAGGCCTCATTTTTGCGTTTTCATATTGTTACTTAGTACCGGATAGTCATGGATCGTTTTTTCATACCTCACCTTTGCGATACATTTTCATGGAAAGTTTTAAATGATTGTTTACTGTCAGAGAGTTGTTTGTTGATGTTTTGCTTTGAAACCAGCTTTCTTCCTTCCATGCTTCTTTCCCGTAGTCAATAGCAGTGGCATCTAATTAGTCGAAATGGATTTCTTGAGTGTTGTCCCAAAAGAACATTTAGTTACTTGGTATGAACGGACAAGAAAAGCAGTAAAAAGAAACCATAAATTTCGAATGCTTCCCAATCACTGTTGTGCTGTTAATGGGGTTCCGTTCCGTTTTCTATAAAACGTAAATAATAACGGAGGTGAAGACAATTTGAAACTAATGGCATGAAAAAAATTTAACATTTCTAAGTGCAAAACACAGATTTACCTTCTTGACCATTTGGCAAGCTCGTAAAGCATTGATCTATCTACAGGTTAACGTGGTTGATAAATATGGCGAATAAGCACGCAGCTCGGGAGAATGCAGCCGAAGCAGCAGAATGTATGCTTCATGCGGCAGCACTGGCTGCAGAGTACATCTCGATGCGCCATCACGAGCACTACCTACCTAAGGGAGCAATTGCTTTCGCCCAGATCTCCGACAATATTTTAGAGGAAAGCGCCGTTTCTGACGATGTCATCAGGTTTTTTTTTCGAACAGCTTTTTACCACGTTTCACTTCTTTTTAGATATTACCTCGTTTTTTTTTGGTTGCTTTAAGGATAGCGAAAGAGTATAGTTCGATACTTATGATATATACAGTGATAGAAGAGTGCAGTTTTTCCTTACAATTTTGTTTGTAGTTTCTGTGTAGCTGAATGGACTAGGTTGTGGGATTCGAAGAAAATGATTATGTCGCCGTTGTGATGATATCCCGGCTACTAACAAATTTTTCTGTCCCTATCGAGTGTGTTGCCATCTGTTGTGTTTGTCGCGCTGGCTGTTGAAACTGCCGAGCCCAGATTCGAGGCGAAGTCGAAGAATTTTGTTGACGACAATAACCACACGGTAGACGAACGATGCAGCAAAGACCGATGGTACGAAAGAGGTGCTCCTTATATAGCCAGTGGGCGTGGCTTGGTGAGGATCTGATTGGATGAGAACTGGCGGGGAGAAGAAGAGCTAGGCTACATCAGCTGGCGGTCAAAAAAACCCTCGAAAACAAAATAGTTAAAATCAATAATCAAACTTGTTCGTATGTGCATACCTAACTACAGTGATGCCATCGTACCAGATTTTTTGGTAGGATACTGTACTTGTACTTCCCTTCGAAAAATGGTTTTATGCTGTACAAATGCCACCCCCTGGAAAAACGGATCATACCGTACCTATACTGTACTTGGCGGCCGAAATATGGTACGATGCTGTTGGTATAAGTACAAGTACAGTACGAAAAGTATTATACTTTTTGGTACGATGGCATCACTACCTAACACTATCATAAGCGGCTTCAGTTGTTTTGCGAGAGAGGCCATTATTTTTCTCCTTTTGATTGTGGATGTACACTGGATTGATAGGCAGCTTTCGAATCACCTTAAGTGGTTCGACAGTTTTGCAACTTTTTTATATTAGGATGTTTTTGGCTGCTTAAGCTTATGTAATTCAGTGCGGACGAAGAGGGCATTTGCGAGAGTCGTCATTTTACCGAAAATGGTCTCGTGCATTTGGTTGAAAAGACAGCACAGTTCATGGAAAAGGCACAGATGTATGAAACTATGCTACTTGTTTATAAGGTATTTCAAATACTTTTTACAGCACTATTTTTCGCTTTGAAATTGACAGTAAATGTGCTTACGTTGTTCCCACCTAGTTTCACTATGTGTAGTGGTGAAGGTTGTTGAGTAACTTCGATGTGGAGAAGAGCTGGGTAATATTCTGCGGTTTATTCAGTTGTTTAGGTTGTCTTTCACTGCTAATATAACGTTATTTTGAATTTAATGCCTGAAGTAAACGGCTTGTAATAATAAAGGTGATCACACCGATCCTGGAACAGAATCGTGACTATCGACGTCTAGCGCAGATCCACAGTCGTCTGAGTGACGCGCTATCTCGAATAGAACCCACCATACCGCTCATCGAAGATATTGCTGATGCATGGTATTCTCCTTTGCCGAGGTGAGTCATCGTAAACAGCTAATGATATGGTCGTTCTAATGAATTGTTGGAACTGAATTTCCAAGAAAATCTCATCCCGACTTGCCTTTTAGCTATATCTTGAATCGGTTTTTGCCAGAACTCTGCATTTGTTTCAGTTTAAAGTTTGCAGCAAAGGAAGCAATTACGTATTGCCAGCCACAAACTACAATCACTTGTAATTGTTTTTTTTTAGCCTACACTTCTCTTCACTAAGAGCTTAGTTAGTTGGTCACTTAAATGAAGCTTGTTTGTGATTTTTAAGTGCCGACAAGCGCTGTTTCGGGACATACTTCCGTGTCGGCTTCTATGGCAATCGATTTGGCGATTTGGACGGGGCTGAATTCATTTATAAGGAGCCGGCTATAACGAAATTGTCGGAGGTAAGCCATCGGCTGGAAGCGTTCTACACGGACCGGTTCGGCAAAGGTGTCGTCGAGGTTATTAAGGACTCCAACATTGTAAGTTTTTAAAAGTTTTAAATTCATTAATTCAATATTAGGCATTAAAAGAAATTCTTATCCACCTACGCTGGTATTGGTCGTAATGTCATATTGCCTTTTTTAATTCAGCGCCTGAATTTCGGTTGCGCACAAAAGTAGAGTTTTCGCTGTGAACATCCAAAATTGGCGTTTTGAATTGCAAACAGTGACTTGAAGTCGCGGCTGCTGATAAATATGGCAGTGGTGTTCTTCCATCGCACGGTGTCATCCTTGAAGAAAACAAAGTTCCCATCAAAGTTAAAAGGGAAGGCATACAGCTGCGCATGCTGTCCGAATCATTCCAACCTCTTCATCAATGCTTCTATCCCGGCTAATTTGGTAGGTTTTGTCTTCATATTCTAATTGTTTTCTCTCGGGAATAAGACTGTTAAACATGGTAACTAGAACACTAAGGGACTGTACAAGACATGAACTCTTGTTGACTTGTGCCAGTAAAAGACGAAAAGCAATTAATTATTCGATGCACTGAAAATTTTGAAACAGTAAACGTGAGATACGGATCCCTGTGGTGAGAAACCTGACGAACCTTCCGTACTTCGGATTTGTTGTCTTTACTGTCTCACACTGGACATTCTTGATCGTGTTGGTGGAACGAAGTGGGCTGGATTCGTCGAAGGCGTATCTCCAAATTACATACGTAGAGCCGTATCTGGAAAGATGGGAGCGACGGAGGCGACCAACGCACTTCGAGAGGAATCACAAATTGAATCGATTTGTCTATGCCACTCCGTTCACCAAAGATGGACGACCGCATGGCGATCTCAGCGATCAGTATAAACGACGCACTGTGCTTACCACACAGTATAGGTGAGCAGATTCACGTTAGGAGGGATTTCTCTCGATACTGGCGTTTCTAGTCGCCTATTCTCAAGGCACTTTTTAAATTTTTGACAGATTCTTACAACGGTTTCCAAAATATTATCTCACTGCCTCCTTTCTGTAAGCGGTTGTCCGCGTAAGATTAATTTTTAGAATTCTTGCAATTTATTCAGTAAGAAATAACGCAGAACGCCGTTCTTTTTGCTTAGCTGGTCTCAAGTTGCTGTTTTTTGTCTTTTCATTCTCGTTTTAGTCTCTTCAAAGGCGGTCTGTGCAGTGCTCATAGAAGATCTTAGCCAGTGATTAACTGGAGTTGTGAACATGGTTGCACCGTAATCGCTAGCGAGGCTAAAAAGCGTCCATTTCAAAATGGCTTGCTGTTGGTTAAACTACTGCGAGGGAAATCTACCCAAACGGAAGTCTAGAAAGTGAAAAAAAAACATGCTATTTGATGCCAAAAGCAGGCATTAAAGTCAATAAATTGTCGGCTGATTATGTTGCTTATTAATTTTTTCTTAATTCGCTGGAGGAAACCCCTCATTTTTTCGATGATTCTGCATTCATATTTTCGCGACTCAGTTTAGATTCCGAAAGTACTGGAGACGGGTACGGCGTTATGACCAACTCTTTAAGTCACATTTTCCTTGTTCTAGACGTCACATTGCTGGAACTGTCTAAACGTAAGTGGAGGAAGAAAATGTTTAGGTATAGAGTTTCTGTAAAGCATGTGATTGTTTTTCCCTTGTGTGTAGTTTCGATGAACTATCAGCCATAGTGCACACCAGGAAACCCATTTCGCAGTGTGGTACATTCCTTTTATCAGGTCGATTATTCGCTGTTGCAGTTTCCCATACGTGAAAACCCGATTGAGAGTGATAAACCGTGAGCAAACGGTTCTTACGCCGATCGAGGTGGCTATTGAAGACGTGCAGAAAAAAACTCGTGAGTTGGCTGCAGCTACAGCACAAGATCCACCAGACGCAAAGATGCTGCAGATGGTGTTGCAGGGATGCATTGGTACAACTGTCAATCAAGGCCCAGTTCAGGTTCGTATCGTCATTCATTTCCTTTTTCTTTATTAACAACGTTCATGATGATGCATATTCATGACGCGACCACTACAGCATGTAGCGGTGTACTCATTTCTCGATTTATGCACAGGGAAGAAGTTAGTGTTTTTGTTTATTCTCCAGCCTATCTCTAATTGTTTTTCCCCACGGGGCGGCAGTGTTTACCCCAATATTGGATTCATCGTTCCCCTTATTAGAGAGTGATCATTCTAATACATGCTCGTTTGCTCATCGAAAGGTGGATTTTCTCTCTTTTGGAGGGGAAGAGGGGCGAAGGAGGCAGGAGGTTGCTTGAATCAAGGGGACGGCTGTTTCATGTTGCCTAAAGAATTAGATGAGTCGTCTAGCCTTCTTCCATTTCGCAGTTTTTTGTCCACGTACGTCTTTTGCTGTAAGAGTATTCGTTTGAGGTGGCCAATGTGTTTTTGACGAGCGTCGTTCTGGACGAGAGGGGTAAGCCAATCGACAAATTGCAAAACAAGTTGCGCTTGTGCTTCAAGGATTTCTCGAAGAAGTGCGCCGATGCTCTACATAAGAACAAACAGCTCATTCAGGCTGATCAACAAGCCTACCAGGTCCGATTTGGACGACTCCTTTTCTTTACAAATTTCTTGTTTCCATTTTCTTGTTTTGGCATATTCCTTACTTCATGTCAACTTTGGAGCACATACATGACGCCAGTATGCTTAAATAGTCTATTCCTCATGCTAAATTGGAACTTTCAGAACGAGCTGCAGAAAAATTACATCGAATTCACGAAGCGAATGGCGCCGATCGTGGGAAGTGGAGCGGTCCGAAAGATTAGGTCGGCCGAAGCTCATACACTGAGAGCAGCACAAGCGGCTGCTATAGCTGCCGAGCTGGGTCCTGTCACTGCCGTATAGTCCTATTTGCTCATGGCCTGTGTTTCGCTTGCCTGTAGTCGGCCGCCAGATCGCCCCATTTTTCTACGCTGTATACAACTAATTCCCAACTCATGCTTCAGTAATGTCTGTTTCCCTGCAAACAATCTGAAGAACAGCGGGATACTTGCTCACGGATGTCTGCACTATCTCATTTATGCTTACTGGTGTCACATATGAGGGACGGGAAAGGTTGCTGCATGTGGTCCCAGAAAAGTGCCAAGCGCCAAGACTCGAGGGAGTAACTGTTATTATCAAGATTCGAGAGAGTAACTGTTGTTATTTTAAACTGATTAACTGTTGCAATCGCACACTGTCTGTCTCTGTTTGGGAATTGTAAAACAGTGTCTATTGCGTTAATAGCCCAAAGGGCCGTCTCCGACCGATATTTCAGTTCACATCTCTGCTCGTGTCCTTCTCATCTATTTTGGTTTTTCATTCTTTATTTTCAGTAAATAAGGAATGAAAAGCTTGCAAAACAAGTTCATAAAAAGATATTTGGCATGCGCACCAAGTATGAACAGCGGTGTATCTGTTGAAGAACGAAAACGACAAATGTTGGGCATAAGTTTTAACACCTTACGATCCGTCTTAGGCGTTATTTCCTTTTTAACACCTTACGACCCGTCTTAGGCGTTATTTCCTATCTTCGACGAATTAATTTTACTCAGAAATCTCTCCTGATTACCTACCTTCCCACTAAAGTTCGAGTGGTCAGCACTGCTCATATTTCTTTCGGCTGTTGCTGACAAATGCGGTCGTGCTATGAGCTATTTCTTAATTTTTTTGTCCATTCTCCATGTTGTACATCTGTCTTTACATTCTCCGATTAAACTGTTAACTCAGAAACAACGCAACATCTCCACGGGATGACGAGTAGCCAAATGGTTACCAGGTCATGAAAAATCTGAATCAGTTACGTTGAGGACGTATACTAGAAAAATCGGTATCAATCAATAAGGTTCATGAACCAGAGAAACAGGGATTGTAGAAGTACATCAAAACAGCAAAACGGGAGAACGGTTAGGCGAGAATAAACGGAGAAAACAGCACTAAGTGAGGACGGAACGGCGCATTTTTGGAGTTTGTTAAACAAACAAAAATATAAATCTGTGCGAGCTTAGCATTTCAAACCTTTCCACGGCTTTCCAAACGAAGAAAGCAGTTTGAAAGTACCAGTTTGTACAGCGCCCTAGAAAGATTTCTTTTTTTCTGGCAAAAACTTTAATAAACAGCGAATCACGTGCAGTAAGCAACATCTGCCACACATTGCTCCACCTCCCCCCCTTTCGGTCATCGCAGTTTACTTCAACCTTCACCTGGAAAATAAGGATTCAAACTAAGGGAAACTGTGAAAAAAGAGAAAAAGAGAACAGTAAAAAGGATGGGAAAGCAAGAAAGAAGGGAGGCAGAAAGGAGGGACAAGGCCGCAAGCTGTCCTTTCCGAAAAAAGATTAACTAAGCAACTGGGTAGGTATATCTACATTGTTCCCTCTGCGTAGGGCACCTTCACCATATATTGATGCGGAAGCACGCACTATGCTCATATTTAGCAAATGAATGGGAACTGAACGATTGCTCTTCTTAATTGTAAAATGCCAACGAAAACTTTTAAGCATCCTTAAATAAAAGTTGCCAATCGGTGGCAGGAATGCCATCGTTTTCGAGCCTCACCCAAACTATTGCGTGTGAAACCGAGTAGCAGGGAAAAGATGAGGTAACAAATCTTTTAGGCATAACCGGTTAGCACGTTAAAGAAATGGTACACCTCGTCGACGTCGTAAACACCCACTGCGGTTGCACAAATTGCACATTGCACTGGATGGAACAAATCCTCGCGTCGAAGAGTCGTCGCTTCAGACGCACCCACCACTGTGTTTGGCTTAGGCGCTGTAAACAGAATTCAATCAACGGTGCTCAGCCCAGCAAGTTTTCACTACATGGAATGGTCAGTTGTTTCCTTCAGTAGGTGGAAAACCGAATTTGGTACAACAACAAACGAGTGAGAATATGAAAATTATGTAAGAGATAAATCTGCCTTTGCAACCAAGTGTCTTCCGAAAAAAAAACAACCTGTTGCACATTTCCTTGCTGCTCTTCTTCTTTTTCTTCCAGTTTCAGGCATGAAGATTGTTTCTTCCGTCATAACTTTGCAGTTTTCAACGAACATCGCCCTTAAAATAGAGGAATGTGAAACCGCTGAAGGCACACGCTCCAGTATAATTCAATAATTCTCGAGAACTATATTACTCTCTAAGGTATCAAATAAAATTGTCCCTTTTCATACGAATACACCCGTTTTTGTAGATATCTGACATAATGTTGCGAACATTCCAACCGCCTCTTCGTTTAAATGGAAAAACCGGGTGCTTGTCCTCTAGATATGTGCCATACGAAGTCCTATTAACCCCTAACCAACAGACATCTACGAAAGGCGAATTCAGACCCATCGAAAAAGTATCCATCTCGTTAAAAATATACCGATGTTACTGGTGGCAAGGAGCAATTAATTTGGACCTGTACTGATCGCGATAAATTTCGTGTCTCTGGCACTGTCTAGAAAGCAGAGTCATGCAGGACGGGCATGATAGCACCGCGTCTGTATCGTCGTCCCTTTCCTTCTGAGTAGATCCGTTAGCTCTCAGTCCTTTTGGCTCATCGCTGAACAACCCTAAACGTCTGCGGTGCTCCTTTACCTAAAAGCAGATTTAATATATAACGTTTTAAGTCCTCATCATTTCTGAGTGAAAATACAGCATAAACCAGGCTTATTTTGGAAGATCGTTGATAAAAAAGGAGAAACGAACAAACTGGCAGTATGACAAAAGCGAGAAACGAATACTGTTTCGACTTCATTCAAGTTCCGCTCACATTTTCCAGTCGTACATCGCCCCAAGTCAATGCAAATTTTTGCACATGTCTCAAATATTTGTGCCGATCTCTGAAGCCAAACGTTACCGCGTTGCGCAATTTTCTTTCAAGCTGTGAACAGTCTGCGCACAAATTCTCCTAATCAGGTGGAAAGAGTGGGCATCCACGTATACCAAGAAAAGAAGCGAGAAGAGATCCAACTACAATCGAAATACAGATAACCTGAATGTGCGCTTGATAACAACTACGAAGTGTTCATAACGCAAAATTCGAAGGAAGTAAACGTCTAGGCGGAAACCCGAGTGCAAAAGAGCAAGAGTGCTCACCCATTGTTCGTTGTCATCATCTTCATTGGCATCATAGAACTCCACTTCTTGTTCCGCTTCTTCCCTCGCTCTATCGACCGCTCTCCGCAGTAAATTATTGGTATCGTCGAATGCTGATTTGCTCGTCCTTTTTCTTTTTGAAATCTCTTCGCCACTCGTCTCATCCATTTCACAAGTTTTCGGTTCATCTTTGAATGACACCTTCAAAATTAGGCTAGAGATAACCGACGATTCAGGTCAGCCTCGCATACAGGATGTTCCCATGCTTCTTAAGCAATTACGCCTCGACGGTACACTAACAGTAAAACAAGGAAAAAATGTACAAGAAACCAGCAAATGTTATACAGCGGTCATCATGACGCAAGATTGTCTCTTAGCTACCATGTAAGCGCGAATATATATCACGCATGTGGTATCCGCGCTATAGAAAGCTTGCTTGCCGCACGGGCATTTCGTAGTAAAAATGTCACATGTGAAGATGTTCGCAGAGAGGTCCCACGGTAAAAACATCATGAAGTATATGTTTACAAACACTTAACATATGGTAGTTAAACAAGAGACGCAGGCTGCGCATATCAATGACAACCCCCCGTTATATCACTGGGAAGAGTGAGGAATGGCAGAGGTTAGAAATAAAACCTCTCCGAATGTATGAATCGCTGCCGGTTCATTTTCATTGTGGTTTATTCCGAAATGCTGATGAACACGCTTGCTTCCCCCTTGTGTAAGATCTAATTCCCAACATGCGAACGTTCCATTTTATTCTTCCAACATCAGCTAAACTTGCGTTCGAATGAACGGCTGTCAAACGGCAACAGCTAATCAGTAACGGATTTCGCTGCCGTCTTCCTTCCCATTATTTTGAGCCTCTTCAGCGACGACTCATCTTGTACAGCCTAAGAAGACCATGACTTATGCTTACCGACTTCTTTGGAGGTCTGCTTATCTCGGCGCTTACTGAATTTCCTTCGCTCCGAGAACTTCCTAAAGCATTATTCTGCAAATGAATTATATTGGCTAATATCCGCTACATCTAAACAACGCTGTGACAAAGTAAACTGAGCAATTCTGCAAAGCAATGAGCAAATGACTGCATGGGTGGTCCTGCTCTACCAAGACGTTTTTGGGCTTACGTATGATGGACCTGTGCACAGCACTTCTCTAGGTTTAAACCGAAGAATCAGACATTTCATAATCAAAACCTCTACAGGAAAAGAGGAGATTCTAAAAGCGACTAGCGAATCCGATTAAACACGTTTTCACACTGCCGTTTTCCACATTCACAAACCCTACAGAAGTTTTAATGGCATTTGAAGCTTGAGCGTTCAAGAAAGGATAAACAATCGGCCTAATATTTATTCATTTTACGTTAGAAAAGCCTATAAAACGACCTTGTGAAGGAAGTGAAGGCTTGCATTTCTCTCCCTCTTTGAAGGCACTGTCCTCATCAGAATCCTTTTCCAGTGGAGGTATGTCGCTACCTTCGTTGGCTGCGTTCCTCTCGTTCGATGCACTTGCTGCAGCAGCTGCTTTAAATATACCCGATAGTGCACCATAACTTATTCAATGCGTCCATATGATTAAGCTCTGACATAACAACCATATGGAAAATGTGACAATACGACATAAAAAACTAAGCTAGCAAATCCGCCTAATAAAAAAAACTGCAGTGGATAGATGGCAGGTGGAACACAGCGTCACCTACGAAGACGACTCGATTGATTTGAGCCACCTTAAGCGGGAAACTTAGGCAAATCACCTATTGAATACATTAAATTAAATGTCGTGTGATGACCCCAACATGCTGCCATGACATGACAACGCTAATGTTGGGATAAGTGCGTTGCCAACTTGTCAGTCATAAACGTGCAAAATATCTAATTACGAGGTACCATTTCCATAAAAGGTTGTATTTTTTCTAGGTATAAATTTTATGAAGTGCACAGTAGGTTTATAGTCTCAACAACGAAAAAACAAATCGTAAAAATGACGAAAAAAACCTCGTGATTCCTACAACAGATTCACTGTTTGCAAAGCTCAGAGTTTGTTTCAAATGTCATCAACTTCTACTGTGCAGCTATTTTATTATAATTTGCGCACTCAGTAATATTTTTATCACTATAACAAACCAAAAAACGAGCAGAGACCGCCTTCAGCACAAAAATACACAAACATAACGCCCATCCCGGTTACTTTTTTGCAGCTCCAATACTTGATGCAGTAAGCGCGCCTCTGCTATATGCAAATCACAAATCAAAGTTGTAACCTTTGCAAGCAGAAAACTGACAACCACTAAATAAACAGATGAATGAGCGAGCTCCCTCCAACCTACAGACTACAAACTCCTTCGCTAAAATTAATCACTAGTAGCTGTAACAATGAGACTGGATAACAGGACTTCTAAAAAAATATTACAAACAAAACGGAATAAAGGGAAACAAATAAAATGCCGATACAGGCATCCATATAAAGCCTTCTCGACTTCTGCCATCCTCGCTTTCGATGTTCCTTTTTTTTTTAAACTGTTACTTTCTCAGTAATCAACCACATGGTGATGCAGTGAATGGAACAATAAATGAGAAGCGCTCACAAGTTGAGACCTGAGCCTGCATGAACTGGGAGGCGTGCGCAACAAGTCGTTCGTCCAATTCATCATCCATATCCGATTCAAACTCGTCTTTTGTACGACGTTCTCTTCCACTGCCTTAAATAGTACTCTGCAATACAGCGACAACACAGTATCACTAATAATCAATTTGCATTCGTTTGAAGTAACTGATGTTCCTCGAAGGCTTGCTTACTGATGCGCGTTAAGGGTTTATTTACCTTTTACTGCGGCGTGTTAATGGTTTATTTACCTCTTACTGTATCCTGCCAACCTTTTAGTTACCTCTTACTGCAGAGTCTTAATGATTTATTTACCTCTTACTGTAGCTTGTTATTGGTTTATCTACCTCTTATTGTAGGGGTTAATGGTTTACCCAACTCGCTTCCAAAATGTTCTTCGTTAAAAAAAACAGATAAATTTTCATTCAACTGTCTATATTTTCCGACAAGCATGCAACTCCGCATATCTATAAAAGATGCAATCACCTAACTGTAATTAGTTCACAAGTGGGCATCTCTTCCTCCCCCAGCTCCTAATCTGCAGATCATACGCGATGATACCGACAGGTTCAACATTTTTCTATAGACTTTTCTTGCTTTTAAAAAAGTGACAAACCTTGACCGGATTTGTGTTTACAACGGCGAACCCCAGCCAACTTCGAAATTTGTTCTTGCAGTTCGTCGTTGGAACTGAAAAAGGCAACCATCTCAACCCTTTCGCTTTCTGTATGATAGGATTCAAAAACAAAAAAAACCTCGACGAATGCAGCTCAGCCGATTAGGAAAAAGTGAGGAAAGTGCGCATCTTCAATTCCTACCTGCAATTTTTGAATGAGAGGAAGTCGTTACACCCAGCAATGCTCGAGTCAAAACCCTCTGCAGCTTTAACATACTTTTCACAACCCACAAACTCTGACCAACTTGTTGTGACCCAAGTCAACTGTTAAACGCATAAGTGTGCAAGCTGCTTAACAGGATATGCGCTTTTTCTAACCTAGTTCGGACACAATGATATTTGACACAGTGATATGCTGTGTACTTCACCTTAGTGCAATGATACGGTCAACAGCCAGAAAAAGGACTCGGTGATTAAGGTTGATATGATGCTGCTGTCTACTTTAACGGTAACGTAAAGATCGACGCTCAAATGTGCACCTTTTCCTTGACACATTCATCCATGCCGCGTGCTACTCTGTTCGGCACTGAATGCACCACAGAGCTCAGATTTATTCATTCTGTCAAAATGACTTGAAATCATACAGCCGCCGCTGTATATGTCAGCTCGCCAGATGAAGACTGAACATGAGAGGCTTGTGCGAAACAGCTCTTCCGAAGAAAGGGATGAGGGAGGGGAAAGGAAGAAAAAATCGAGAGCGAATCAAGGTGAGCAGTAGGATATTTTGGGGATGAGACCGATTACAAACGTTTATGGTGTCTACGATTAAACAAAAATACTGAAGTGACAGACCGACCAGCTTTGTTAATGTCTACTGTTTACTGGATGCTTTCTTCTATGAACGGCTGTCACATTCGTGCTGCCAAAAAACTAAAAAATGAGGGAAGAAAGTCATGATATCAATGCATAGTTCAACTATGATCCACAAGGAGCGCCAAACAGGGCTGTCAGACTGCAGATTGTAAAAGTTGTGCACGTGCCACTGGATGCTGCTCCTCAGCGAATCGGAATGAGGCCAACAACGAACAGACTCCAGACCAAAAAGGAAGCGGTGAATCGAAAATGCGACAAACCTCTCGCTATCGTGATTCTCCCCATCACTGTACCATCCAGCTTGTTCGCCCAAATAATAGTCCTTATCCAACTTCTCTAACGGTTGTAACCGCTCCATACTTCGCTTTTCCTCAAAAGTACTTTTCGGAAACAAACATTCAACATTCGCGTTGGTCAATTAGCTGCGCTCAGGTATGAAAAAAGCCAGCTTGCCCTGCTGGACGGACAGGTGGGCAGACATTCCTACCAATCACGGCCAACTTGTGCCACACACTAGCCACCAGCGACAACCAAGTATACAAGTGCACGATACGAGTCATCAGCAGTGCAAAACAATACAATCTTCAAACATAAGCACTGCCCCGGCAAAACATGCAACCTGCCTACATTGCACATAAAGGACACCATTGATGCGCTCACCCAAGAACAAGCTCAGAAGATTCGGCTCAAAGCGGCATACCACTCATGACATTCATCCTTTACGAATAAGTCATAATCAGGGACATGTGGACAATTATCAAAATTGTCTCCAATACTATGATAATAAGGAAACCTTCAGGCAATCCCAAAGACAACAACTCGAAAGCCGATTCCAATCAAAAATTTTCACACTTCCCTCCTGAAAAAAAACCCCCCAGTCCTATTACAAATTCCAACGGTTTCACAGCTGACGCGCAACTTCGCTTGAATGCAAAATAACGATAACAATAGCCTTTCAACGAAATTATTACAACAATCCGCATGCACGTTTCCCTTTGCTAAACAAAGCTCAACAACAAATTCCAACCTTATACATGCTAATAAGACAACAACTCGAAAGCCGATTCCAATCAAAAATTTTCACACTTTCCTCCTGAAAAAAAAAACCCCCCAGTCCTATTACAAATTCCAACGGTTTCACAGCTGACGCGCAACTTCGCTTGAATGCAAAATAACGATAACAATAGCCTTTCAACGAAATTATTACAACAATCCGCATGCACGTTTCCCTTTGCTAAACAAAGCTCAACAACAAATTCCAACCTTATACATGCTAATTCTGTTTTCTGCCAGGAAATTTCAACCATCCACAACGCCTAACAGCCCCAAGCTTTTCAAAGAAGCAGAACGCCTATGGCTACTGCCGATTCTACCGCTGAAATTCATGGACAGAAAAATTTCTCCTCAACTGTGACGACGGATGAGGTTAAGCTAAGTATACGGAAGTATTGTTTACTATTGTTTACTATTTATATTGCAGTTGATGTAATAATAACCAAAGCAGAAAACGCTAAATCACAAAACGAACAAATAGTTTGACCAAATGACCTTTCACCCCCTACTAATCATTGCTTTTCCTTTCACACCCTAGCAATCATTGCTTTACTTTCCACACCCCACGAATCATTGCTTTTCCTTTCACATCCTAGCAATCACTGCTTTTCCTTTCACACCCTAGCAATCACTGATTTTCCTTTCGTAGCCTAGCAATCATTACTTTTCCTTTCACACCCTAGCAATCATTACTTTTCCTTTCACCCCCTACTAATCATTGCTTTTCCTTTCGCACCCTAGTAACCACTGCTTTCCCTTTCACACTCTAGCAGTCATTTAAAAAGTAGACGCCTGAACCAACTAAACCATCGTTGCGTCCATTCACGATGTTGACATTTCCGGAGATTGTATACTAGCAGTACGTACATAGACGTTTACTGTCGACATGCATCTCAGCAAACAACTATCATTCTAATTTGTAATACGGGTTGTGCCATCATGCGACGTTATACAGAAAACACCGATTACGCATAACTGGTGCTCCTAATACCGAAAACCAACAACGGCTTATCAACACCAAACGCTTCCATCGAGACAGTAGCTCTCGACTGTCAAAAAATAAAAAAATAAACGCACTCCTTCGATTTTCTGAATAAACCGTTTAACATCTCCCGATATAAAGAGGAGGCCACTCGTTCCTTAATCTAACCCTTGGATGATGCCATTTCGATCGAAAGTAAAATACTTAATTCTAAAAGCAATATATATTGAAAGTGACATTCAGAAAAACAAATGTTTTGAATGAAAAACAAGTAGATATATGGACAAATGAATGAAAAAAGGCTTTATTAGAGTGAAAGCAATCGATAATTCACATGAGATCACAAGTTTAGACATAAAACAAGAAAAGTCGTCTTACAGTTCTATCACATATACAGCTAACAACTTTGATCAAGAAAACGTTTTAAAAATGTACTGTTCCATGCAGCATTCGATTTATAAAGCGCTATGAGATAACCATTCGACTGGTACTCTCTGATGTTGCATCAATGTGCTGAAAGGAAGGGAGGAAGGGAGGGAGGGAGGAAGGGAGGGAGGAAGGAAGGAAGGAAGGGAGGAAGGAAGGAAGGAATGGAGGAAGGAAGGAAGGAA
>JPKZ01000441.1:170490-190078 GCA_000803305.1 Toxocara canis
ACACATTTTAAGTAAAGATAACAAAAAACGCAGCACTCTCTCTCAAAAAAAAGGAACTGCAAAAGAGTTCTATCCGTCCTCACCTTTACAAATGAACAAAATTTAAAATGTGTGAAGATGGTGCTCCATTTTTCCTCTCCCTTCCTCTTTATGTGTGGTCACAATGGAACACTGGATGGGAAATCAAAATATTTTCAATACTTCTCTCAAATAGTTATTTTCGACAAAACGCGAATATGCGCTGCAAAGCAACTGAGTCAATATACGAATGCCTACTTTTTGCGTACGATTTCAAATCATCTTAGAATAAGCGCTTTCATCTTTGACAGCAATGTTTCGTCCCTAACAGTTCCACTATGTTCTCGGCGGGTGGGACGAGATAATAAAACAAGAACTCTTAACCGCAAATTATGAAAAATCCCCAAAGCAATTAATGAGACATAAGGCAATTTGCACTTTTTACACGATTCTATTCAATGAGGAGAACAGAACACATAAACATCCTCTCCCTCCCTACCTCCCCCTCCTCGCCAGCTTGTCAAAGTTTGGAGCGGAAACGATGGGAAAGGCGGGGAACTGAGCCCTGTGCCAGGGTACCCAAACTGGGAGGGGTAATTCTGACTTACCCAATTTTTGGGAAATATGTCAAGGTCATTCACTACATTTGTTACCAAAAATATGTAACCACTGACAACAATTTTTTACAAACACTAGTCTTTGTGAAAAATACTCTCTTCCTCCGATCAACAAAATTACTCCGAAACCGGTTTTTACCCGTTTCCATAGGTTGTCATTCGCCATCATTTGGGAGCGGAAGTGTTAACCGCAAAGGTAGCGGATCCCTTTAACTCCTTCCACCTCAGATATGACCCCAATAACACCCATAAGTAGGTCATATAAGGAATTCTGTAACGCCTGACACAAGAACCGCGTTCACAATTTTCCATTATCACAACTTTGTGGCTAATTGCCAGGGATAGCCACAAAAATAGCAAAAAACTAAACAAACTATACTGACCTGAACTTCAAATGTGAAATATTTTTTCATGTTTTTAACGATCATCACCAAATATGGCAATTTGATGCCTAACGTCTTCTTCGGGTCCAAAGGGCATGATATATATGCTGTGCTGCAAAAAAAAAACTAACAGAGACCATATTATCTCGAACAACAATCAAAAATTCCCTGCTTAATTCGACCATTACGACATACAACATTATTACAGCGCTCGCAATATTTAATTCGTAAGATGAGCAACAAAAGAAATACCAGATGAGCAATAAAAAAAAAATACGATGTTATGGCATGTAGATTTATACGAGTTACTTTAGTATTTTAAAAAAGTCATTTCATGATCGATTAAAGACTGTAGTAAATTTGCTGCACAGGGCGTCGAAGCATGCGTATTCGGAAATCTCCACAGAATAATTAGGCCAACACTCGGAATAAAACTGAAGTGACTGCTTACAACCACATGGAACGGCTGATCATATGGTCATTTTAAGATTTTCGTATCAATTATAATTTCTGAAAACTTCATCAAATAACGCTGAGCAGCACAGGCCATATGATTAGAAATTTCGGCTGTAGAAGCCTGAATCTTTGGCTAAAAAACTTAAGTGAACACCTAACTATTCTAATTTGCATAATCAAGGAGCTCCAAAGAAGATAATACATTTCGTTTTCTTACTGTCATTGAGATGAACAAGAAACTTTAACTTATATAGATCAATGGGGCACAGTGAACGGCGGAACCTCTTACGGGTAGTCGAAAAGCGAAAAAAAGACGAAACATTGTTGTATGGATGAAGCATACAAAATTGTTATGGCTAGAGGAGTGGCACGATTAGAGTGAAGATACATGCCTTACATTGGCGCCCATAATCTCGATGATTAGCGATTGTATTTCGTCGTCTGTTATTCGTTTTATATGCCCGTTTCGAACCTAAACTCAACAAAATGTTTACTGTAAAGCGGATTTGGAGTCCAGACTTATTCCATTTTTCGCTTCGTACAAGGAGCTGACGCACTGACGATTATTTTCGGCCAAGAGTCCGCAAATAGTTCCTCCTTCCAGCAATTCTCGCCTTCCCTTTTCAACTACTTTTCCTGACACCGAGTGTATTCTACCCTAATCGATCGTACTGAGAGGAGATTTTTAAAAGTAGGCATTGAAGAGACAAAGAAGAGTGAACATTTCTGCACGCGCACAATCCACTGGCTACAGCTCGATACTGAAAACTTTGTAGCCCTTGCTGCACCATTACGGGTTCGTATCGTACACACCATGCAACAAAACCGAGATGTTCGGCACTAAATTTCAGATGGAAAAAAAGGTTAACTTACCTGTGAACAGTTAGTGCGAATTTGGGCTGATAAGGAACGAAAACACGGGTGTCACACTGTCGCACCTTCTGAGCAAAATCAGCACAGTGTAAACTCAGTGTAAAGTAATGCTACAGGAACTGTAACTTCACCTTTTTCCTCTTATATCACCACCCTCCTCTGCATTACATGAACTACACGGATTCTTGATCTCTGCGAAACATCCTAAAAGCAAAAAGGCAAATGTTTCAGATAAAGCAACGACGAGATGCTCGTGAACATAACTTTCCGTCAATTGTAATCACTTGAGTGCCATTTTGCCGCGATCGAAGTCAATCGATTTTTATAACGGCCCACGTTGCCTACATTAAACGCATGGTTTTTTCATGATCGAATGTGAGCGCAACAAGCTCGCACAACTATGTTGCCCTTGTTACTGTTAAACAACAGTATATCGTCTCTGAATCATTCAGATTTGCTCCATGGAAGTCTTCGCAACAGAAAGTCGCAGAGAGATTTGAAATTCTAGCACTCGCAGTCTACCAAAACACGCAAGGAGATGCAATTTCGTATGGTAGTTGGACGACATATTGGCCAACAGCATTACTTTATTTTGAAAGTTTATAGTTTTTAAAGTAATCGTTTACTTTTCTTGTAACAACTCACTAGAAGTACCACACGTTTAAGCAAGTCACTTGGCTACCGTAAAAGCCCACATGACTTCCTTAGAAGGTGTAATACTTTTAAAGTAGAATGCATCAAGCGAAGGAAGCCCACAGAATCGCCTCCTTTGTCTATATAGATTACAAGCAGATCGCCTCCGAACCTATCGTACTACTCAGTTTTATACAGCCTCAGTGCTATGAACTCAAGTAGACGAGTCCAGAGTTGAGTCCCATTTAGAATCGTCGCAGTTCGCAGCCAATTTTTCCGGTCATAATCGAGCTGAAATCGTTGTCATTTTTGCTACAGTTGTCCGTGATCGTTTGTAACGTTCAGAACAGACTGTCAATATGTCTACGACTCTATTGACAAAACCAAATGCCCCGCCACAGATGGATGACAGATGGTGAATGCCAATCCCAATCGATAAAGAATCGCATGAGGACTAAGATGAAGGCAGATGCCAACCTTTTTATCCCATATCTGCAACGGTTTGCTGCCAATACTGTACAAGATCGACAGGAGACCACTTTGAAAGGTGTTATGGAACATCTGATCGGGCAGCCCTGTAACTATCTACAAATCACGAAAAAGTTCAAACAGCGCATCGAGCGACGAGGAGCGAACGCTTCAATCAACAGCTCAACATCGAAAAAGAAGGTAGTAGGCGAGGAAAGGTTTCGCTTTGATTTTCTTCCTAAAATTCAACTTACAATTTTTCCATTGACGTATAACACGAAATCCTTGTTGTATACTTGATTCATTGTCATTCAACACAATGACTAAATGAAGTATGCTAGAGGCTGATAAATGAAGTTTGCAGCATGCGCTGAAAAACCTTGCTGCTTAATTTAAGATTTTGGCATGGTCTGCAAAATGTCACTCCTGATTAAGAGTCTAGCCTGAGGCGCATTTGAAAGCAAAAACACTCCGTTAATGCTATGGTCGCCTAAAGTGGGGTATTATCATGCATTTATCAGGAAAACAGGAATGTGCGTGCGGACAGGTGCGAGAACAACCCGACGACAATAAAAAGCAAGTCTGAAGGCTGCCATAGCCGACTACTTACAAAACGGTCGACTGCAAATTAATCATTGTTGGTATGTTTCGCATACTGAACAGCGGTCCGAAGTGATGAAGACTTGGGTAAATCTGTGCTCCTGAAAGAACGGAAATGTTGGCGTCAAACCTTTCCGGCAAATCAACATAAACAATAATGCGCACAACACATCAACTGCACAGCTAACGAATGCCTGCTACGTAACACAGATGATGCGCGAAGGTGGTTCATTTGCCCATTGGCTCTTACGACGCATGACCACAACGCATTCGGTAGTCAAAACAAGAAATCACTGGCCATGAAATATTCGCAATTTGCTATAACACCATCTCTAACACATCGCTGTCACAGATGGAAGGTTGAAGCAACCGTCCTCCCTCCAGCCATTGGCAAAACAATTTGAAAGAGAGAGGACAAGAGCTTACCACCAATTTGGCGCGCCAGATATGCAACACTCTCGTTTCCATAGCAACGCACCTCATCACCTCTCCGCTCAACCTCTAAAATCGAACAAGCTTGCGGACCAAACAGGATCTCCCACTCCCTAAACCAACATCGGCGAACGCTTCCTGCTCTTTAAAAATGAAGCCATCCAGAATGAATCAACCGACACCACTCCCCCCACACGGACGAATTGCGAAAACAAAGTCATTCGTATCGATTCGCAGCTCGGCCAGTGCATAGAAAACGACGCTGGCGTTGTCTATACGACCAGTGGTACTGCAGACATTCTTGAATCGAAAAAACTAACAATTGTAGTGAACGAGTTTTGTTTTTTTTTTCAGTCATTTCCAGCTTCATTTGACCTTCCAACTTCAAAGGAGTATTTTTGTATTTGAAATAGCTGATTGGGCGCTGAAGTTCACCCTATCTGAACCAAGACATCTTGTCATTTAACTTGGTAGAATCTTCTTGAGTCTAAACGTGCAGATGAATTCAAATTTTGAATGTGCAGCTGAGTTGATGTGCTTTTCAATGTCAGATCTTCCAGCTATTGACTGGCATATTTAAAGTTCGCAAAATGCCTTTCTAAATTCCAAAACATTTCGATTCAGGTGTATTTTAATGCTGGACCAATGCCAATCTCAAATGATTTAAACTTGGGCCAAATAAAGATTGGGCGATACTGCTGGGGCAAGCGAATATGAGATCCTCGACTCTTATCAAGGTGGTAAGCGCACAAGGTACAGGTAGTATGATTTTATACGAAACGGAAAGAGTTGCAAAATAAAATCCGTGCCGTTCGGACCGTACAACCACCTGAATTTTACATTGTGCCAATCATAATCTCCTCACCGACCACCGATCACGTCTACCTGTCGTGTTAGAGCAGTTGCGCTTAACATTTGGCAATGGCTGCGAGCAAATGGTTCCATAAATTGATTGATTGCAACTGGTGATGTTGCATGAATGCACTGCTGTACGCCTTTGTATTGATGCAATCACAATGGATGCGTTATGTTAAAGAACACCGTTGTTTCGCAGAGGCATACTCGGTAGGTGTGGATATAAGGTATATTGTAGTTGTGAGCATATAATGGGTCGGGTCGAGATCGTATAATCGGTTTATGCTGACGTTTCGGCTCCTTGAGCCATATTCATAGCACAAGTTGACAATCAACAAGCCAGATGTTTTGCCAGTTAGATTGTAAACAACGGCAGCATTTCTATGACTGGAAAAGCCTGCAACGAAGTAACCCTACGTGCATAAGATATATAGCTTAATACGAAGAGAAAGTAATAACTGAGCGGTACAGCGGATAAGGTGAAGGGAAAGGGATGCGCGAAGGGAAGAGTGAAATGGAGGAGGTTTGGAAGGGAGATAGATACAGGTCGTGCGAGAAGAGGTTACTAAGAGACCACAGTTCGATATAGCCATTAATCGCTGGTTTATGTGATTGTATATGGCTGGCCTCCTTGATTTTGCGAATGAGTGTGCCTTTTCCTCGAGCAAGTACCTCGGTGACAGTGTTAACCGCTTGGAGGTTGTGGCATTCGACTGCGTGCTTTTCCCTAGGGTATGCTGTGTAAGATCGTGAAAGCGGGAATGTCATAGCTTAAGATGTGCTCTCTGGTTCGCTCGTGCAAAAAAAAAAAAGTCTCGTTTCACCGGTGTACGTGGCATTACATGCACAACATTGAAAGGAGTAAACAACAACTTTCATGCAGTAATCGCCCAGCTTATTTGAATGACCTATAACACATTCCGAAGTACCATAGCGGGGACGGTCATACATTCTGTTGCGAATAAGAACTTGTCGAAGTGAGGGCTTGAGAACTGATACAAGTTCGTCTGTAAAACTATTGCTCGTATTAAGTGCAAGAAGGATGTCCGAGCCTCTTCATACCAAGGAGGCCAGCAGTATACATTCACGCAAACCAACAATTAATGGCTGTGTCGAACTTTGGTCTCTCAGTAACCTCTTCTTGCACTGCATATGATTTCCCTTCCCAACCTACCCCTTTCACTCTTCCCTTCGCGCATCCCTTTCCCTTCACCTTATCCGCTGTACCGCTCAATCATTACTTTCTCTTCGTATTAGGCTATATATCTTATGCACGTAGGGTTACTTCGTTACAGGTTTTCCAGTCATAGGAATGCTGCCGTTGTTTACAATCTAACTGGCAAAATATCTGGCTTGTTGATTATCAACTTGTGCTACGATTATGGCTCAAGGAGCCGAAACGTTAGCATGAAAGTATTATACGTCCTCAACCCGACGCATTGTATGGTCTCAACTACAATATACCTCATACCCAAGAAAATCGATACATACACGTTTGTGTGTACGATCGAGCCAGTCTGCTTTACACCAAATCTCATGCGAAAGTTAATGGAACTGAGCTGAAAATAAACGAGAAAATATCCAAACTTGGAGTTTAAATTCCAAATTTCACCATGATATCTGTTCGGGATTGCGAGCGGAGCGTCCAGCAGGAAGACAGACAAGTATGTGCATGCAAACGCACGCATAGAAGAGCTATTTGGTCTTGCAGGAAATAAAGGTGAAGACATACAAAGTTTCGAGAATGAACACTGATGAGTGTTGAAAAGAAAAAAAAATTTTTTTTAAATAAGAAAGAAAGAAGAACAGAAAAGAAATAAGAGGAAAATCGGGCAAAAGAAAACACAAGGTACAAGAGGTTCTGAGTCAAATTATAACTGAGCACTAGTTGGGGATGGTAGTAGTCTAGCAAGTCTCCTTTTGAAAGAGGAAAGCGTTGGAGCACTGACAACGTTGACAGGAAGTAGATTGCAATGGATAATTAAACGATTTGCAGAAGCCTTGGGAGACGCTTTTCATATGTTCTACTCATAATTGGAAGTTATGTGCGCGTTGTCGTTCAGAGACACTGCAAAGTTGTACAGCGCGCATAGGTCTACTTCAGCTTTTCTCAGCACAACGCTTTCAAGATCCATTCATTGGTCGAGACGTCCACAATATTTTGTTTTTCTATAACTGAAAAATAAAAAAAAATACGATGTTATGGCATGTAGATTTATACGAGTTACTTTAGTATTTTAAAAAAGTCATTTCATGATCGATTAAAGACTGTAGTAAATTTGCTGCACAGGGCGTCGAAGCATGCGTATTCGGAAATCTCCACAGAATAATTAGGCCAACACTCGGAATAAAACTGAAGTGACTGCTTACAACCACATGGAACGGCTGATCATATGGTCATTTTAAGATTTTCGTATCAATTATAATTTCTGAAAACTTCATCAAATAACGCTGAGCAGCACAGGCCATATGATTAGAAATTTCGGCTGTAGAAGCCTGAATCTTTGGCTAAAAAACTTAAGTGAACACCTAACTATTCTAATTTGCATAATCAAGGAGCTCCAAAGAAGATAATACATTTCGTTTTCTTACTGTCATTGAGATGAACAAGAAACTTTAACTTATATAGATCAATGGGGCACAGTGAACGGCGGAACCTCTTACGGGTAGTCGAAAAGCGAAAAAAAGACGAAACATTGTTGTATGGATGAAGCATACAAAATTGTTATGGCTAGAGGAGTGGCACGATTAGAGTGAAGATACATGCCTTACATTGGCGCCCATAATCTCGATGATTAGCGATTGTATTTCGTCGTCTGTTATTCGTTTTATATGCCCGTTTCGAACCTAAACTCAACAAAATGTTTACTGTAAAGCGGATTTGGAGTCCAGACTTATTCCATTTTTCGCTTCGTACAAGGAGCTGACGCACTGACGATTATTTTCGGCCAAGAGTCCGCAAATAGTTCCTCCTTCCAGCAATTCTCGCCTTCCCTTTTCAACTACTTTTCCTGACACCGAGTGTATTCTACCCTAATCGATCGTACTGAGAGGAGATTTTTAAAAGTAGGCATTGAAGAGACAAAGAAGAGTGAACATTTCTGCACGCGCACAATCCACTGGCTACAGCTCGATACTGAAAACTTTGTAGCCCTTGCTGCACCATTACGGGTTCGTATCGTACACACCATGCAACAAAACCGAGATGTTCGGCACTAAATTTCAGATGGAAAAAAAGGTTAACTTACCTGTGAACAGTTAGTGCGAATTTGGGCTGATAAGGAACGAAAACACGGGTGTCACACTGTCGCACCTTCTGAGCAAAATCAGCACAGTGTAAACTCAGTGTAAAGTAATGCTACAGGAACTGTAACTTCACCTTTTTCCTCTTATATCACCACCCTCCTCTGCATTACATGAACTACACGGATTCTTGATCTCTGCGAAACATCCTAAAAGCAAAAAGGCAAATGTTTCAGATAAAGCAACGACGAGATGCTCGTGAACATAACTTTCCGTCAATTGTAATCACTTGAGTGCCATTTTGCCGCGATCGAAGTCAATCGATTTTTATAACGGCCCACGTTGCCTACATTAAACGCATGGTTTTTTCATGATCGAATGTGAGCGCAACAAGCTCGCACAACTATGTTGCCCTTGTTACTGTTAAACAACAGTATATCGTCTCTGGATCATTCAGATTTGCTCCATGGAAGTCTTCGCAACAGAAAGTCGCAGAGAGATTTGAAATTCTAGCACTCGCAGTCTACCAAAACACGCAAGGAGATGCAATTTCGTATGGTAGTTGGACGACATATTGGCCAACAGCATTACTTTATTTTGAAAGTTTATAGTTTTTAAAGTAATCGTTTACTTTTCTTGTAACAACTCACTAGAAGTACCACACGTTTAAGCAAGTCACTTGGCTACCGTAAAAGCCCACATGACTTCCTTAGAAGGTGTAATACTTTTAAAGTAGAATGCATCAAGCGAAGGAAGCCCACAGAATCGCCTCCTTTGTCTATATAGATTACAAGCAGATCGCCTCCGAACCTATCGTACTACTCAGTTTTATACAGCCTCAGTGCTATGAACTCAAGTAGACGAGTCCAGAGTTGAGTCCCATTTAGAATCGTCGCAGTTCGCAGCCAATTTTTCCGGTCATAATCGAGCTGAAATCGTTGTCATTTTTGCTACAGTTGTCCGTGATCGTTTGTAACGTTCAGAACAGACTGTCAATATGTCTACGACTCTATTGACAAAACCAAATGCCCCGCCACAGATGGATGACAGATGGTGAATGCCAATCCCAATCGATAAAGAATCGCATGAGGACTAAGATGAAGGCAGATGCCAACCTTTTTATCCCATATCTGCAACGGTTTGCTGCCAATACTGTACAAGATCGACAGGAGACCACTTTGAAAGGTGTTATGGAACATCTGATCGGGCAGCCCTGTAACTATCTACAAATCACGAAAAAGTTCAAACAGCGCATCGAGCGACGAGGAGCGAACGCTTCAATCAACAGCTCAACATCGAAAAAGAAGGTAGTAGGCGAGGAAAGGTTTCGCTTTGATTTTCTTCCTAAAATTCAACTTACAATTTTTCCATTGACGTATAACACGAAATCCTTGTTGTATACTTGATTCATTGTCATTCAACACAATGACTAAATGAAGTATGCTAGAGGCTGATAAATGAAGTTTGCAGCATGCGCTGAAAAACCTTGCTGCTTAATTTAAGATTTTGGCATGGTCTGCAAAATGTCACTCCTGATTAAGAGTCTAGCCTGAGGCGCATTTGAAAGCAAAAACACTCCGTTAATGCTATGGTCGCCTAAAGTGGGGTATTATCATGCATTTATCAGGAAAACAGGAATGTGCGTGCGGACAGGTGCGAGAACAACCCGACGACAATAAAAAGCAAGTCTGAAGGCTGCCATAGCCGACTACTTACAAAACGGTCGACTGCAAATTAATCATTGTTGGTATGTTTCGCATACTGAACAGCGGTCCGAAGTGATGAAGACTTGGGTAAATCTGTGCTCCTGAAAGAACGGAAATGTTGGCGTCAAACCTTTCCGGCAAATCAACATAAACAATAATGCGCACAACACATCAACTGCACAGCTAACGAATGCCTGCTACGTAACACAGATGATGCGCGAAGGTGGTTCATTTGCCCATTGGCTCTTACGACGCATGACCACAACGCATTCGGTAGTCAAAACAAGAAATCACTGGCCATGAAATATTCGCAATTTGCTATAACACCATCTCTAACACATCGCTGTCACAGATGGAAGGTTGAAGCAACCGTCCTCCCTCCAGCCATTGGCAAAACAATTTGAAAGAGAGAGGACAAGAGCTTACCACCAATTTGGCGCGCCAGATATGCAACACTCTCGTTTCCATAGCAACGCACCTCATCACCTCTCCGCTCAACCTCTAAAATCGAACAAGCTTGCGGACCAAACAGGATCTCCCACTCCCTAAACCAACATCGGCGAACGCTTCCTGCTCTTTAAAAATGAAGCCATCCAGAATGAATCAACCGACACCACTCCCCCCACACGGACGAATTGCGAAAACAAAGTCATTCGTATCGATTCGCAGCTCGGCCAGTGCATAGAAAACGACGCTGGCGTTGTCTATACGACCAGTGGTACTGCAGACATTCTTGAATCGAAAAAACTAACAATTGTAGTGAACGAGTTTTGTTTTTTTTTTCAGTCATTTCCAGCTTCATTTGACCTTCCAACTTCAAAGGAGTATTTTTGTATTTGAAATAGCTGATTGGGCGCTGAAGTTCACCCTATCTGAACCAAGACATCTTGTCATTTAACTTGGTAGAATCTTCTTGAGTCTAAACGTGCAGATGAATTCAAATTTTGAATGTGCAGCTGAGTTGATGTGCTTTTCAATGTCAGATCTTCCAGCTATTGACTGGCATATTTAAAGTTCGCAAAATGCCTTTCTAAATTCCAAAACATTTCGATTCAGGTGTATTTTAATGCTGGACCAATGCCAATCTCAAATGATTTAAACTTGGGCCAAATAAAGATTGGGCGATACTGCTGGGGCAAGCGAATATGAGATCCTCGACTCTTATCAAGGTGGTAAGCGCACAAGGTACAGGTAGTATGATTTTATACGAAACGGAAAGAGTTGCAAAATAAAATCCGTGCCGTTCGGACCGTACAACCACCTGAATTTTACATTGTGCCAATCATAATCTCCTCACCGACCACCGATCACGTCTACCTGTCGTGTTAGAGCAGTTGCGCTTAACATTTGGCAATGGCTGCGAGCAAATGGTTCCATAAATTGATTGATTGCAACTGGTGATGTTGCATGAATGCACTGCTGTACGCCTTTGTATTGATGCAATCACAATGGATGCGTTATGTTAAAGAACACCGTTGTTTCGCAGAGGCATACTCGGTAGGTGTGGATATAAGGTATATTGTAGTTGTGAGCATATAATGGGTCGGGTCGAGATCGTATAATCGGTTTATGCTGACGTTTCGGCTCCTTGAGCCATATTCATAGCACAAGTTGACAATCAACAAGCCAGATGTTTTGCCAGTTAGATTGTAAACAACGGCAGCATTTCTATGACTGGAAAAGCCTGCAACGAAGTAACCCTACGTGCATAAGATATATAGCTTAATACGAAGAGAAAGTAATAACTGAGCGGTACAGCGGATAAGGTGAAGGGAAAGGGATGCGCGAAGGGAAGAGTGAAATGGAGGAGGTTTGGAAGGGAGATAGATACAGGTCGTGCGAGAAGAGGTTACTAAGAGACCACAGTTCGATATAGCCATTAATCGCTGGTTTATGTGATTGTATATGGCTGGCCTCCTTGATTTTGCGAATGAGTGTGCCTTTTCCTCGAGCAAGTACCTCGGTGACAGTGTTAACCGCTTGGAGGTTGTGGCATTCGACTGCGTGCTTTTCCCTAGGGTATGCTGTGTAAGATCGTGAAAGCGGGAATGTCATAGCTTAAGATGTGCTCTCTGGTTCGCTCGTGCAAAAAAAAAAAAGTCTCGTTTCACCGGTGTACGTGGCATTACATGCACAACATTGAAAGGAGTAAACAACAACTTTCATGCAGTAATCGCCCAGCTTATTTGAATGACCTATAACACATTCCGAAGTACCATAGCGGGGACGGTCATACATTCTGTTGCGAATAAGAACTTGTCGAAGTGAGGGCTTGAGAACTGATACAAGTTCGTCTGTAAAACTATTGCTCGTATTAAGTGCAAGAAGGATGTCCGAGCCTCTTCATACCAAGGAGGCCAGCAGTATACATTCACGCAAACCAACAATTAATGGCTGTGTCGAACTTTGGTCTCTCAGTAACCTCTTCTTGCACTGCATATGATTTCCCTTCCCAACCTACCCCTTTCACTCTTCCCTTCGCGCATCCCTTTCCCTTCACCTTATCCGCTGTACCGCTCAATCATTACTTTCTCTTCGTATTAGGCTATATATCTTATGCACGTAGGGTTACTTCGTTACAGGTTTTCCAGTCATAGGAATGCTGCCGTTGTTTACAATCTAACTGGCAAAATATCTGGCTTGTTGATTATCAACTTGTGCTACGATTATGGCTCAAGGAGCCGAAACGTTAGCATGAAAGTATTATACGTCCTCAACCCGACGCATTGTATGGTCTCAACTACAATATACCTCATACCCAAGAAAATCGATACATACACGTTTGTGTGTACGATCGAGCCAGTCTGCTTTACACCAAATCTCATGCGAAAGTTAATGGAACTGAGCTGAAAATAAACGAGAAAATATCCAAACTTGGAGTTTAAATTCCAAATTTCACCATGATATCTGTTCGGGATTGCGAGCGGAGCGTCCAGCAGGAAGACAGACAAGTATGTGCATGCAAACGCACGCATAGAAGAGCTATTTGGTCTTGCAGGAAATAAAGGTGAAGACATACAAAGTTTCGAGAATGAACACTGATGAGTGTTGAAAAGAAAAAAAAATTTTTTTTAAATAAGAAAGAAAGAAGAACAGAAAAGAAATAAGAGGAAAATCGGGCAAAAGAAAACACAAGGTACAAGAGGTTCTGAGTCAAATTATAACTGAGCACTAGTTGGGGATGGTAGTAGTCTAGCAAGTCTCCTTTTGAAAGAGGAAAGCGTTGGAGCACTGACAACGTTGACAGGAAGTAGATTGCAATGGATAATTAAACGATTTGCAGAAGCCTTGGGAGACGCTTTTCATATGTTCTACTCATAATTGGAAGTTATGTGCGCGTTGTCGTTCAGAGACACTACAAAGTTGTACAGCGCGCATAGGTCTACTTCAGCTTTTCTCAGCACAACGCTTTCAAGATCCATTCATTGGTCGAGACGTCCACAATATTTTGTTTTTCTATAACTACATTTTTTGATGGCGATTCTGCTTTTAATGAAATCACTAGGCCTTCTCGTTATGAACGCTTTTCCTTTTTAAGCGTATGTGCTAAACATCTGCAGCATATCCAAGCATAGTGCGAACATAAATTTTGAAGACAGATGCATGAACACGAATATAGGAGGACTTCAACGATCGAATAAGGTAATGGACATTTACAGTAAGCCCCTTGAATAATCTTGTTGATGTGGGACCTAAATGATAATTTAGAGTCCACCCGACTACCTAGGTCACGATGTTCAGAAGGTAAAGTCAAGTTCCCAAGCGCAAAATAACATCGACCATTATACGGACGAATATGGGGAAAAGCGTACTTGTAAATGAAAGTAAGTGCGGGCCATTTAAGTAACCTATCATGCAAAGGATGCAAAAGCAGCGCTGTAATTTCATCGATTCCCGCGTATCGATGCACCTGACAACCATGCCCACGCATGAATGTTCCGACCAGTTTCGGAACGCCTTATGGTCAGCCTGCTAGCGAACCACTGGGAAAGCAGCTGGGAATCCAACCCGGGTCTTCCCGCGTACGAAGCGGCAGCTCTACCACTGAGCTACTTCCCCCACCGTACCCGCCGTCCCTCCAACCTATCATATACGCAGTTATTTGCTTGCTGAAGAATGCCACGGTTATCAGGACGAACTGAATAGTCAGCATATGTCTTTAGATTATCAGCATTTAGTTTCACCTTGACGCCCGTGGGAAGGCAATTAAAGAGGTCGCAAATGTTTAGAGAAAAAGCAAAGGGCTCCAAAACGTTGCCATGAGGAATCAAGCTTTAGGCGATCATTTCATTCGAGCAGGTATTTTCAGTCTTAACCCTAAATCTTTTTTCGATGATAAAAGAAGTAATCGAACGGAGTTTCCCCCTATGCGGTAAAATCCAAATTGGTTTACCAAAAATCCAGCAGGAACGGAATAAAAAGCTTTGGCAGAAACAACATGTACGCAGTCGACGATCGTTCTATTTCCCTAAATACTTTTCTACCAGTAGCACATGCAAACTAGAAGCTGTGAGAATGTTTATTTACGAAAAACGAAACTACATTGGTCAGTATTAAAAAGATCATAATGAAAAAGAAATTATAACAGCGCTTCCTCATTGAAACTCTCGAGAATTCGACATAAAATACGTACTTTACGTATGCGCGCATTGTTTTCTCTCCAGACGACAGCTGTTCTCGTTGCTGCCTAATGGGGGAAGTATTTGGAATTTTGCTGACGTAATGTGCGTTATTTTGGTGAGCAAAGACTGCGGGAAGTTTTCCGTCAAGAAATCTTGAAATTTTTCCCCCTGCCCTCCTCCGCCGCACCGCTCCTGCTTCCCCGTTGCTGCTTTTCGCTTTTCGTCCATAATTTTTCTTAAATCTCTGGTGTCATCTGGAATCTTCCCCAAAATTCGCACGCAAAGACGAAAGCTGTTGTCATTCCAAACACTTCTACCTGTCAAAAGTGGTTCGTATTCATGAGTATTTGAGAGCAGAATTTTTTGGTGCTTTTCGCTATTGCAAAAGTGCATTATGAAGTAGTGGTTCCTGTCCATAGTTTGCATGCATGTATGTATGTGCGTGTTTTTTTGCCCGTTCAAGAGCTCGGAAAGCTAACCAACTTTGGCAAGTCTATTCATGTGGAGGAGTTTTGGCGCGCTAGAAATAATTGACGATGATGGAAATAATTTAGAACTGCTTTCAGATGCAAATTATGGGACCACGAAGCTCATGGACGAGGAACATTACAAACTACAGCGTGAATTGAACAAAGCCGCGAATGTGAATTTCTAAACGAGAAATGAGGAATTTTTGGAAGAAAAAGCGTGAAATATTCAGGAAATTCGGCGCTAACAGATACATTAGTTACGATCTCATGGACGACTAGTTCGATTGACGCAGCTTCACAGTGCGAACTGTGAAGCTGCGTAGCTGGCCGTTGTTGATCACGCTTTTAAACACCTATATAATGAATCCTGAACAGCTTTATGCGCATATCCTGCCAGCTGCTTCCTTTGCTCTCCATTTTGTTAACATTTCCCGGTGGAGTGGTGCAGTCGATTGATCAACCGAATGGAAGAACCGGAACTGTACATAAGAGCGTCGATCGGCTCCGTGACGACCGATCTTTGGCAGCGGCTGGCTGGATGATAAAAGAAACGAGATGAAACAGCTGCTGCGCTTCTGCTGATTAATAATGGTGGGAGGCGGTAAGCTGCTCGCATCAGTTAAAACTTGCACATCTTCAAGAAGGAGAGCGAGGATTTTTGAAAACAACTTTTGAAACCATTAGCGAAATCAAACAGTTACGATGCTCAAATATTCAGTAAGCTGCACAAGTGCCTCGCCGACTTTCAAACTTAGACCAATTAATAAGTACAGTCAAAATGCTTTTACGTTTGCGGTCATGTGAAAACAGCACGTACGTCGACCAATGTTGCAATGCGAACACAGCGTCCAGCTCGAACTTCAATCCGTCGAGCTGCCGCTACTCAGCGACCGTTTAACTTGCATCATTGATCGACAGCATTTCGATCAGTGTTGATCTGTTTTGTTTTCTTTTACGCTTGTTTTTTTTCCAATCTCTGTTGTTCCTTTTTCAAGCCAAAATTCGGCTTTGAAACGACTCTGTTTCTGTTTGTGGTTTCTTTATTTTCCCCCTATGTGTTAATTCTGCTAGTAGCGCGCTTGTGCCACAACTCAGCGCTTCATTGAGTTTTTATCGTGATGTCGTAATTTGTGACTTTTTTCCCAAAATTTTCAACAAATATTTTCGGATATTTAGTTGCCAACGCGGAATCCAGAAAAAAAAACTCAGAGAAACGAAAATTACGAACGATGCAGACAAACTTACTGGCGTACAGGTAAGCGCGGACTTTCAGACGAATTTTTAAAAGAAATTTATGGCGTATTAGAGAAAAGCTGAGCTGATCCATATATCTCTTGTCCGCTGCATTTCATTTTCCCAATTAACGATCTTCTCTCCTGCAACCATAAATGCTTGTCTAGATGCATTTTAAATTACATCCCAGCATATGTGTTTATAGTATGCCCACGAATAAAATTTTCATAGTTTTTCTGAATACTATGCAAAATGATGTCGTGAGGAAAACGTTCTCTATGGACTTAGCCTCTCAGGCAGAAATGTTTCTCTTCTCTGAGAGATAACTAGCGGAAAAAACTTTCTTTTCTGGCAGGTAATTTTCAAAGAAAACTTTCATAAACTCATTATTCATAATACTTTGAAATATTTTGCGGCAAAGTGCAAGTAAACTCATTTTCTTACGAAAATTTTCTTTGTAATTGTGCAAATTATAAGTCGAATGAAGAAAGTTCTGAAAACAGTTGTATTTTATTTCGATTCATCCCTCGACAATAGCCATATATATCGAGTATTACGATAGGTATGTGCGGCTGAGTGAAGTCGTTAACCGAAAATATAGCAGAAATGCCCTCGTTCAGTAGAGGACACAAATGCATTGTTGCAACTGACAGCTGTCAAGTGGGTTTCTCATTGTTAACGAGTCGTTTGTCACATTGTGTGAAATAGCCCCATTTATAATTTGCATTTCGTGTTGCATTTCATTCAGATGTTCACTTAACTGCAAAAAAAACGAGCAGTTGTAGGGCGGCTTACTTGTAAGATGCTTAAGAGGAGGATGTTGGGCCAGAAGTCTTACAATTCAACGTACGGTACGGCTCATTGGAACCACTTGCAAAAATTAGCTCAAGCGTTCATCGTTTTTTCCGCACCCTCTTTCCGCCATATCAACCCTATTGGACCCCGTAATAGGTTAGGTGCGCCTCTCCCAAAACTTTTTGCATTCGCATTTAGAAAAGAGAAAATAATTCGAACATCCACTGAAGAAATATCCCATTGAATGCAGCAAAATGAAACACGGAAGTGCATTTCGTCAACTTATCTCAACGAACGTTCACGATAACCTCAAGCTGACCGTAGCTTGAACGTTTTAAATAGTCTTCACGTTCCGTTCAGCATTTTGTATGGCATTTAACGATGCATCACATTATCAGAGCTCATAAGCGCAAATATCGCCAAGTTCACTATGTCAGTTTATGAGTATCTCCCAAACCCTATGTCCACGCACGTGTCGGCAATTACCCACTGATAACGTGCCATATATGATTTGGTGATTGCTACTGTTCTATTGACTATATGCTCATTTATGGTACTAATTGTGCAGTATCTTTGATACCAATCGCGTTTTTCATTTCTTATTTAGCTTTAAAGATATCCTTCACAATACTTCCAAACATATTCCCGTACAAAATGCTTTAGAAGCGGTGACAGTCATTCATCCGTCAAATAATTTTTGATCTTCTAGCCGCAGTTAAGGCTGAAACTCGTTTCTCCATCACCAATTAAAATGATTTTTTGAACTCTGTAAGTCAGTAGGATCTTAGCTGCAACAGTTTACTCGTTACTACTGCCTTAAAACGTCTCCCCTTTCATAAAGCATTCTCGCACTTAACTTTATTCTATTTAACTGTTAATCCTTAATCGAAGTTTCTATATCAACCATCACGACATCAACCAATTCAACTCCCAGTTGATGATAATTTTTAATAAAAGCGTCTCCTGTTCAATATTTTTTTTCAGATCCAACTTCCTCCGACTTTTCAGCTATCTTTACCAGTTCATCACCCCTCTTCCCTCTTTCCTTGAAAAGCATCCCTCGAATTCCCCGCAACAATTTCATGCATGTGAATTTGAAAGTATGCTATGGAAAGATCCACAGCTGAAACATTTGCCCCGTTGTTTCCGAGCACGGAACCATTTTTAAAAACTATTGCTGCAATCAGATCTCTCACATCAGTCACTTCCTGGAAGCCACATGCACCTGCAGCTTGCTATATTGTTGTTTAAAATTCGTGCAAACGTTGAACTAGCTGTTGCCAATTCACTTACTTTATGCTCTTCAACTACTAACAGCCTTTTCGAGCATATTCTTTTAATGTGAGTAAGAATTTCACTTACGAAACCGGCTCCGGATGTGTTTCTTGCAAAAGGTTCAATTTCTCAAAATTACAGCTGTGGATTACCGAATAAGAAAATGGCGACCATTTTTACTGTCTTTTCACAAATCTTGCTCAGTTCCATAGATTCCTCGGAAAGGTTTATAATTAGGAACGATAATAGGACCTTAAGCACGTCCTATTATCGTTCCTAGTTATAAACATGAAATAGAGTAGAGAATATTAGCTGGTTCCCGAGGCCTTTATGGAATTCAGCAAGATATGTGGCAAAGACAGTAAAATGTGGACAAAATATATTTTGATCCACCTGAATGCGAAAAAGTGTGGTATCATCTCGATTTGTTGATAAGAAGAAATGAGATCGTTTATAGTCGCAATGGGCATTCGACGAGTGCGCCACCACTGAGCACACAGCTGAACAACACAGAGGATTGTTGAAACTGATGAGGACGGATCAGTTCATAGCTTCAAAACAATTTATGTAGAGTCATTGAGCCTCCGGCCGGAATTAGTCCGCACATTGGGGGAATTTTGTGTCTTTCACATAGCTTCGAGCCGAGTGCACTGAAAAGAGTTTATCAGCATTCAGACGGGAGCAGCTGTTGAGTGCGGCCAGCACTGAGCAGCAAGTATAATCGTGTTTGCCTGTTCTCACTGCGCAACTCATCATTATTCTTTGACTTCCCTGATATTCCTTGACTAACTCCATCCAGTTCATATGTCTGTTCTATTTTAACAAGTGCTGCTGGTCTTCTAGATAAATTTACTAGAATGTAGTCAAAGACGTTTTTTCTTCTCTTTCCCTTCCCCCTTTCCCCCCTCC
>JPKZ01000441.1:200135-222713 GCA_000803305.1 Toxocara canis
GAGGGGGGGGTGAGGAAGGAGGGGTGACAAGGAGAAGGCATGCAGTAGGCTTCCCACAGTTTCTTATGGCGGCAGAGGAAGGCGCAAAGACTGCATTTGCCCCCTTGCTGCCCCCTCCTCCTCTCCCTGTGCAGCAATCATTCTTTTGGCTTTTCTGCTTATCTCCGTATGCGCACAAACGAAAATGGCGAGTGGTATTTGACGTTGTGCGCTTATTGAAACTGCCGTGAAATGTGACCCAAAACGTAAGGCCTTCAGTTAATATTTAGAACATCGTTGAACGGGAAGCACATCGAGCAGCATTCTTCAGCCTTTTGCCTCGTCAAAAAAGCTTTCGTTCCTACTTGCTAAGAATAACGATACTACTGAAGAAATCATACATCTAGAAATTTAACCTGGCGCGCCACATAATGCTTAATTGCGCCATTTTGATTTTGGCACATATTTCTTAAACAGTACATCTTCCAGCTTACGCACAACTAACGGGTGAACGGAAGATACAGGCTTAAGGCAAGCCGTCGAAAATTTATTTTCTCGTCGTTTTTTTATAACTACTACGTTCTCATCGGGTTTACTGGAAGGTGCAGGCAATTCGAATGCATATATGATATTTATAAGCCGATTTAGCCTCATTCGACTCGGCTGGGGTTGGAGCGACAAAAATTATGTCGGGGCCTATCATCGTCTCAACGCTTCACTTACCTGCTACAGCAGTATGGCTGAAGTGCACACCGAGATGGTCACTGCCCTTAACGATGCGTCGGTGCCCAGCGAGGAAATCCGAACTTCCAACATTTTCCGGGTACATTCTTTTGTAATTCTCATTTGTGCTTCTTTCTGCATCGTTCCATGATCTATGCCCGTAGCTCCATTAAGTCTCGATGTATTTGTTATGTGCACTTTTGATACTTGCTGCATCTGAGACATTTTCACGGTGGGGGACGGGAGGGGAGTTGGGGAAGGTTGGAGATATACAGGAAGAGGTTTAGTGGGAGCAAGATAGATTAGCTTATTTGGATAGCAAAATACAGTTTAAAAAATCACTCCCTCTTTGCCTCTCCCTCCTCCTTTCCTGTGAAAATGACAAACATGGAAAGACGTGGCACAGCTTATCCGACTTCATTACCCATAAGTTCTACAGCTTACAGCTTTCGCGGTTTTCTAATACGAAGTTATATTGAAGGCGGAGTAAGAGCGAGGTTTATAAAAATACGATTAGACAATGCTGCGTTAGGCGAGGCAACCATCAGTGTTTATTTTAGCTTCAAAACTAGTTATTTGATGGCAGCAGGCTTGTTTAGCATTGGCAGCTCCTTAGAGATGATCAACATCACGGTTGTACAAATGTTTATGAAATAAACGAACACAATATACAAACATACAAACGTACCACAGAAAACGCCGAAATGAATGTGAGACTAAGAAAAAGAGAAAGTAAACAAGTTGAGAAGATCGCGGTGAATGTGTGCTTTTTGCAATCTTGTTTATAACGGTTTGATCCTTTCTGTAACTGTTTAAAAACGTAAATGATGCAAGTTGGGCTCCAGATAAACATTTCCGCTCGATAGGCGATTAAACATTTGCTCTTAATGCAAATGTTTAATCAAACATAATGGATTGTGGAAAGAAATGTTCAAGTGATGGAAAAAAAAGCTCTCGTTGCTGGCTGGCTCCCATCCCCTAGAAAAACTTTCGCGCTCGCTTTTCCAAGAAATTCAGGCGCCATAACTCATCCAAAAATCCAGAAATCATTCCCAAATTTCGTTTCGGAACCCATACATGACGTAGATTATGTGTGCCAAAGATTATCGCTGTAACTTTTTTGGTTCATCGATCGGAATACATGACAAAGAAACAGGCGAAGAGACAATACAAACATAAGTAAATGGAGATATGTCCCATAGTTTGTTTTCGCTATGCGATAGCACGTTAAAAAAAAGTGAATGGAACAAATGGCAAATACTGTACACCAAAAACGGCATCAAATCGAGGGGAACAAAGAAGCGATTCAACGAATGGTTGTGCGAGCAGAGCAACAAGCATGCATTAAAAGTTGAACGGAGCAACTGAATGAGAGGTGGAACTAACCGAATGGAATTATAATATTGCGAAAAGACGAAAAAGGAGCGATCAGTAAAAAACCTCTGAATCTGGACTGCAGATTCAGAGGTTCATAGAGAATAAATAGTTTTGAAAAAAGTTTCGCAAAAAGGCCGCGAAAGGTAAGGGAATAAGAGCATGCGGTAAACCTCAGATTCTTTGCTTTTCTCGGACAGCAGTGTCTTGAGCAATCCTTGGCCCTAACCACGTACGTTATTTTTCGACTTTTTTGAGAAATACACAAATATCAAAACAATCTTTAAAAAAATATCCTGATTGCAAAATGTGGCAGCCGTAGTATAATGGTGCGAAAGAAAGGGCATGTTTCATTGAGAAATCCTGGCAACTTTACTTTTTACAGGAGCACTGAAAGCTCGGAAAGCATTCCGCATATTTAATTCATGTTGCGGGTACAGAAAAAGAACTCAAAATAAGCGCTCTGCTGTTCACTAAGGGACCTGAAAAGTCCGAGGTTTACAGCATACCGAGAGTAAGACGTAACAGCGAAGAGACATTTTGCCTCAGAGCGCTGCATATTCTACAGCTGATCTCTCCGAGCGAGCATAAGCTTAATCCGGAACGATATAAGACGCTAACTGAATTGCGACAAGTGTACGGTGAGCGTGTGGACGACGTCATAAAAGACTTTCAAACGATAGCAAATATTATCGATGGCTTCTGGAAAATCTATAAGAAGGAAACATTCACCTCTACGCTTGGCGTAAATCTCGATCGAATGGATAAGGTTTTAGATCTTGCTGAACAGGCTAGTTTTCGATCTCTGAAATAAACCGAGCCTGAACGATTCCGTTGGATGACTTGGATTACCTAACAACACTTTGTAGAGTCAGATAGAGGCACTGGGATTTCCTCTTCGGATGAAAAAGGTTTTTTTGAGTAAGAGAAGGAAGGGGAAGGGGAAGGAGATATGGTCGTTTATTTCAGATTATACTTTAGAGGTCACGTATGATTTGGTGTCATTTGCACCTAAGAGAACATTCGATCTGCAAGATCATCGTAAGAATACGATTTGCTAAGATCATTCTGATGCCGCATCGACGTGCTGCATTATAGGACGCTTTGTGCTCAATTGGCCGCTCATTAACGAATGAAAGAAGATGGTAATTTCAAAAATGCACAATTGATATCTTCTAACGGATTAGTGAGTCTCCAATATTTCTCGCTTTTTTTCCCGTACATATGATTATTCAAATGAAATTTGTGCAGTCGTTTAGACCGATGAATGCTTCAATATATGGTAACGTATTCGCTAAGAAGTAATTTTTTTGCTCGTTTTTTTGCAGTATGAGATGAATAAATTACAACGACGTGCCTGGGCTGAGAAGATGCAGTCACGCAATATGCGCCATTTTTTCGACCAAGACTTTTATGAGGTAATCCGTCGACTACCATAACCGTGAAATTTAACGTATTAACTTAAATGAAGTGTATGGGGGTATAAGGTTCGGAGTTTTCAAGTGCGAGGTTTGTCGAGGGTTTCTTTTAGCCTCTGCTTTTCTTCAGGTATTTTTTTGAAACTTTTTTCAGCGTTTTCAAAGTGGAAAATGGTATTCTGTAGTGCTCTTGAGGGAGAAGGACTACGTCAGATAGGGTGAGGGATAACATTTTTTTCGCCCTGCTTCGGAAAAGGAGTGGCAAACATGCAAAAATATGGCATTAAAGCGAAGAAAGAGGTTTGTTTGAGGCAATACCGTGCATGGCTGTTTGTTTGCCGACTTGCTATGTGAGTATTCACTGGAAACACTTCGAAGGCAAGAAAAAAAGTATGTAATGAAAATAACTAAAACAAGAAGAAACTACGACTAAGTCGGGAGCCTCTAAGGAAAATGCCGGAATCCCTCAGTACTCAGGAGTCTCAGGGCTTCGATGCCATTCCGATCCAACCATAGGGCAAAACTGATCTGTTGGTAACTTTAAATGAACTTACATATTCAGTGTTGTGGACTGCAATAGCAAGCGGCTGATTCACTTGTACAAAGTTTTCAATGTCATCACTTTAAGGGATGGTATAACCCAACATTGAAAGATTTTGATCAGAGTCTGGTTCGAAACATTATAAACATTGAGGAGAACGATTTGCCATATTTGCTGAACGCCATCCACAACGGCACTGGTTTGAAGGTATTTTGAATTAATTAACGTTCCATGAAAACTTATGCCAAATGTTGCCACACTCCTGTACGACGAATGAAACCATTCATCATTTCTTACTGCGAGTTAGAAACCCTTAACACAGCAATATGGACATGCCGGTTCCGTTTTGAAGTTATTTAAGCAAGGTTGAATTCGTTATCTCCTTTCAATATGCTTAAAACAAAACTTTCAAATCTTCAACAAAAATGATGGCCTCTGAGCGCTGTTTCTACCACAGTTATAACTAATTTTGCCAGGAGTTCCCCAAATCCCCCGACTACCCTTAATCATTGAGAAATTTTGTTGGCACCTGGCACCACTACGGCCAAGTTTTGCAAGCAAATTGCACAACGGTTGAGGTACTGTGACAGTTGCGTCTTCGCATGAATCCAAGCTCTCTGCTTCCTTGCTACGAACACACACGGCAAAGTTAGTGGAAGTTGGTGGGGAAGCGGATGGGTCTGCGAAAGCAGAGAGGGAGGAGATGGGTTGTTGCCGGTTGGGGAGAAGTATGGGCCAATCTCCTGTTGCAACTAAAAATTCATAATATTAGGTCACGTTAGACATTTGAAGGCTGCAGGACCATTTTTCTGCTGCAACTAAAACACGCAGCGCTATAGCGCATTAAAACCAGAGGACTTTACACAGTGGGTCTGCGAAAGCAGAGAGGGAGGAGATGGGTGGTTGCCGGTTGGGGAGAAGTATGGGCAAATCTCCTGTTGCAACTAAAAATTCATAATTTAGGTCACGTTAGACATTTGAAGGCTGCAGAACCATTTTTCTGCTGCAACTAAAACACGCAGCGCTATAGCGCATTAAAACCAGAGGACTTTACACATTTTGAGCTGCAATAGGAAACTCTAAGCAAAACGTTCTGAAGGCTGTGCAGCTTTTCGGTGGTTGCGGTCGGATTGAATGTGATGGAGTGTTGTTGAATGGTGCAATTTTTGAGACCGGGGCAGTGCTTTATTTCGGCGACACGAGCAAGGAGCATATGGAACAGTTTTCCGGTTTCGTTAATGATATTGTTCAGTGCACGATGAATGACGTCAAAAACGAGAGCACCACTCTCCTCAAGACCTTCAAAAAAGCGATGAACGAATTTCAGGTCCTTTCAAGCAATTTTTTATTGCACGAAATCTGAAGTATTTAGTGCATATCCCGGAAAAAAGAAATCATGTGTGCTGCAGCGCTCTAAGTATGGTGATAGCATTCTAAAATCAGAGGCCGAATTTGTGGTTACGTGCAACGTACACTAAATGAGTACTTTTGTACATTGTCTCGAGATATCTTCAGTTAATGTTTTTCTTCTTCGATGGATAGGGAGAAGCTAGCGCGTTTAGTGACGGTTTCTTTTAGATATCGGTATTGCTAGCGTATGACTTAAAGTGAACAACATGAAAAATGCGATTGCGGTGAATTCAATTGTATAAGGATGCAAAATGTTAGGCTACTAGATCTTCTAGGTAGTTCAGCATATGTTTACTTTGATTCCGATTTACACAAAACGCGATATCGAGGCAAATTTCATATTTCTAAGAGCGTTTGTGCCGCCTTATCCCGAACGGAGCGCTTTTGACCGCGGTTTCGCAGAAGTTGTTCATTGGCAGCAGTATTTGGAAGCGCAGAAAATACCAGCACGAGGCAGAAATGCTACTTTGGGCACTTCTTATCGATCGCTTCAGTCCAGTAATTCCTTCCTAGAGTCACTTTTTTATACGCAGTTATTTTTGTCGTAATTGTCTTTTATCATCATTCCCACATTCACGTATACGCTACATTTCGCGAGTTTTTTAGCGACTTTGAAATATGACTGATTGTCTTTGACAGCGTAGTAATAATGGTCATCTAATCGTTATAGACTTTGTGGGAAGGCTTTATTATTATCTCTAGGAATGGTAAAAACGTTGAGCTTGTTTGTTGAGTACGGTGAATTTGTAGTTTTTCCTAAAACCTCAACAGTCGTAGAGAAATTAAACAGCAGCTTATATATATTTCGCTTTTGAAACAGCGCTTTTCGTATGCATTTATATTAGAATGAAGCGTTCTAAACTGGATTCGCAGGAGCGATGGAAAGAGGAAATGTAGTCTGTTGTATTTTCAGTCCGCTTATACAAATCTGTTCAAGAAGGAGCTGCCCACCTACCTTACGAACTTCGATTTCAGCAGGACGTTCGTCGAGTAGGTCGATTGCCTCTGTTTTACGTTGACGTACTGTCTTACGCTGATGGGTATTCTTTACGATCGTTATCGTTCGACCAAAAAAAACTTTAAAAAAATATAGGAAAAGTCGAAAAAAATCATCAAAATGCAAAAGCTCACTTGCCTTTTTTGTTAGCTCAACAAAAATAACAGGATCACCACAAGAAAATCAAGTCGGGCATGAAGGCTGAAAAGCAGATTAAGACAAATCTTAATGAGGCACTTCACCTTGGACAAAGTCACATTTTCATGCGAAATTCCTCCATTTTTTCCTTCACTACATTGGTATCTGTCAGCTATGTTGAAGTTGCATTTGCGCGGGACGTTCAGGCTTTCATTTTTTCATATGAGCATTAGAGGGGGGAGGGGTAGTTGAAAATTGTAGATGAGGTGCGTTAACATACATAAGGCGTTAAAACTGCGACTAATTTCCACCTCTTCGAAGGAAACGAAAGCGCTGAAATGTTTGGCGTATACCACACTGATACCGCAAGAAAGCTCCAAAAGCGATGCCGCTTCCGCGTTCCACTTTTGTTTACTGCAGCAGTATGCAAATTCTAGGCTATCATCCATTCATCTTCAGGTTCTTCTTTTCAACATTCTATTGATGCTTCTTGTGGCTCGTTCCTTTGACGCATTTTCTTTTGCTATTTGATTTGATCGGTCATGAAAGTTCTTTTTGATCGGCCCTCAAACCATGAGAGTTCTTTTTCCCCGGACTGTGCCAGTCTGAGCAGCGCTTAAGTTTTGTAGTTTGATAACTTAGCAAAAGCGTAAAAGCCAGCCTTTGATTAAACGAGACGGAGAGTAACGCCGTGAATTACCTTATCATATATACATAAGCAATTTAATTTGAGTAAATGTACAGAAACGAAGCAAAGTGTAAAATTGGTAAAATGGATTGAATCAAATTATTGTTCACATTATACAACGTTTCAGGCAAAACTTTGCTATGGTAAATGTTTTTCTTCACAAAATGAACGTCGAAATTTGGCGCCAGGAAGGTACATACAGTATATGGAGCTTAATGTGTAAGTTGAACTTTTTTTGAAGCCTTATTAAATTTTTAAAGCATCGACTGGTTCAGTTTGCACTTTGCGGCGGCCACCAAGAAATCACATCGAAGCTCTGTCTCTTTAAAGCATTGTCGCTGCAAGCTTTTCGAAAACTGCATGCAGCATTTGTGCAGCATAAAAACTGAATTCAAATCGCATAGAATTGTTGCTGTGAATCTGTATAAATCTCAAAGGAAGCACTAACGCAGCCTTTCCACTTGCACAAGAAATTTAAATGAAGATTGGCAAATTTCGAAATCAAAAAAAGAGAGTATAGAAAGAAGCCGAAACCCTTTTTCGTTTTTTTCTTTTTCTCTACAACTGCTTAAATGTGTCGAGATCATTTGAAGAGGGAGCACACGTACCATGATTATTTATAGGCGATGTCGGTGGTGCGTTAGGTCTGTTCTTGGGTGCGAGTATGTTGACGATAATCGAACTTTTATACTTGTGTTTCCACTACGTGCTTGCTGACAAGAACTGTGAACGGTGCACTACACCTAAAAAGTTTTGGTAATTTTTCATTTCATTTTTTCCTTTATATTTTTATGCTTACAAAAAGGTGCAGAGCATTTCAGCGTTTGCTCAGCCGTGAAAAGAGGGTTGAGTTATCGTAACGCTTCTCTTTATCATGTGATTCATCACGCATTTAAAAGCGTACTACAGTGATAGCCACAAAGAAGTGACTCTCCACCGTACGACCAGACGGATGTGCTTCAACTTGATTTTCAAGCAATCGTTTCAAGAGCTGGCCTTTTCTATAGCAGTGGCGGTAAAGCGTTGCTGTGTGAACGTTCAGATTTTTAGCTGCTTTACAGTGCGTACCTTTTGTCGTGTTTGTCCTTTTCCCTGCTTCGCGGAAGGAGTTAATCGTTCGTACATTATCTGATCATACCGAACCGTGTTGATACGCTATTTCCCTAGTTGACGTCATGTCTGTCACTCTCTTTTTTGCCCATAGCTGTTCTTCATCCGTCATAACGTTCTTCATCCGTAATAACGTTAACTGCCGCCAGTGAGCAGTGGCTGTGCAAGAGCTGCTCGATTTGACGTGCGCATAGCTTGCCCACCTTGTCTTATTCGGCTGCAGTCAGATCCGCCGCAACCTCCAACCCATGAAGTCTTATGTGCAGATCGTAAATGTGATACGCCGCCAGCCATATGCTTATGCTTGTGGTGCTCATTCACACTTGTGCCGCAAATAGAGCACACATCTTGTATACAAGTATAATGCCCGCCCTCTTGTTGTCGATTCGTTACGGCTGCTGTTGCGTTTTTTTTTTTTGCAACAAAGCAACATATGATTGCTAGTAATCTGGCTCAGTCTTTTGTACATTAACTGCTTTTTAACAAAATTGAAAAAGCAATCAAATTTGATGCGGCCAATATTGTAAACACTGAGCAGCGAAGAGAAATTTCGCCAAGTTGGTCTGTGAAATGAGAAAAAGTCGATTAATGAACAACACTGCGATGAATCATTTGAATGCGTTTTGCGAGAGAAATGCGTTTTCGATGTGCCGACACTGGGATGCGTGCCGAACGCTCCGAGATGCGGCTTTCTTTGTCCTCTTCAAAACTGATACATACTTATAAAGTTTCGATTAGAAACACTAAACAATCACTCGTTTGCGGCTCGAACACGTGCCAGTGATGTCTCATTATTTCATAGCATACTTTCGTGCTCTTTCTAATCTCCCCTCTCATCTTACGGTATAAGCTTTGCTTAAAATTGATGAGAATATATGTCAGTCATCTTTTTTTTTTCACTCCAACTTTTACAATCTCTTCGGAAAACAATTTTCAGATTTTCATCCTTGAAAGCTTATACGATATCACAATGGTAGTGTCGTAAAACACGTTTTTGACAAGAGCTTAAAACCGATTTCTAAAAAAATAATCGTTTAATCGCTCATTGACTTTTCAAACTCTCAAACTATGATATAAAATTTGAAACTACAATTGATTTTTCCAAAGAAATGTGCCACAGCACCTAATAATATAGGTGCTTGCTTGCTTTTATCACATCAGGTACCTTGAAATAGCGATAAGTGCGTAAGCGAGTAATCAGTCAAGCAGAAGTAAAATTGATAATTGAGTTTCAGGATGTGCCCGGAGAATGTGAAAATCATCGATCCATTCCAGAAATGGAAAGGTAAAATGAAGGACGTTGACTTAACGACTAGAGCTGGGCAGTTGGAAACTGCGCTCATGGATAGTTCGCTGAGCATGTTGAACAGTATGGAAAGCCGCACAAGTCGTACAACAAACAGTGTTAAAGTATATCCTACAAGGAGTGTACAACGTTCGATTTCGGCTGTGCGCGATAACGCACTAAGAAAACGTTTGCTTGAACCCGAAGAAAGCATCTCGACCGCAGAGGATATGCAATCATTGGATAGCGGCTCTGATAGCCGATACACTTCCAAAAAACAAACGTTGAGCTTGGCGCCGTTGGAGAATATCGATGAGCGTAGCTCTTTAGCCGACGAATCGTCTGCGATCAGAAGCTATATAACGGGTAGTGAAGGTAGTCATACGGCGTTTCATAGCCAACATGCTAGCATCGCAGACTCCGTGTCATCGTCAGTTGATCAGCCCGCATTGTTTGTTCCAAAAAGTGAGAGACAAACGGTTGTATAGGTAAAGAGTCCAAACATTCATACTCTTCTGATGAAAAACGACTTCTAGCTTAAATCGGTTTTAAGAGAGCTCCATTCATTTGTCTGTTCGCTATGGTTGGAATGCGCTATAACAAGTAAGCAATCACGACTTTACCGCTGCTTCATAAGCAAGTCAACGTATGAATGTTGCTTTGAAGTGCTGGAACGCTGTGCCAAATTAGGAGGCGTCTCGTCATCACTAAAGATTCCTTCATCAAATCAACCGTCTAGCCTTTGAAGCGAATATGTGCGAGGATAATCAGACCGATATTGAATTCTTATATATGGTCATTGCGTATAGCTGAGCACTATTGAGACAGTTTGTGCACCATTCCTGCTCGCTTTTTAAAAGTTGTTTGTAAATTGCTAAAATGGGCTCTTCAATAAAGCAAATGCTTGCACGTATACTTATCAAAGAGTACCTCCTTATGCCAGACACAACGGTTTTTACGACAATTCAAAGTTTTTGTGATTAGCGGAGAGGATGACTGGGAGAGCTATTTGGATATTCGTCGCTCAGGCAAGCATCTTTCAAAACAAGCTCGTCTAACACATGCGCTCACCAGCACTCGTTCTTATGGGCGGTGCGGAGATGGAATCTGACAGACGAAAAAGAGTTAGCTTTCGGCGGTAGAGAAGTGAGTCAAGTCAGTCGAGCACAGATGTGTCACTTCCAGTGTCCGGTATACTGGCCTCTTACTAAATATTTTGAAAAATTCGTGGGATGATGGTTATTCGTAGGATTACTGCAAAAAAGCAGCACGGCATGAAGCATTTTTGCGATACGATGGCTTCATTCGAAGAGAATCACGCTAAACATCCACCGCAGCGCTGAAATGCCGGAACATTACGAGCCCACGACAGTAACCTTATATGCTTACTTTGTATTCAACATCATTTCACCGCGTAAGGACACGGCAAAATAACATTACACACGCTTCCTTCGTTTGGCTTACGCTTTCTAAAAACGGATTCAGACGACAGAGCCATTAGCGATAACGAAAGGGCGACACGGACCGCCACTCAGCGCTCGACATAGATTTCAGATGCTTACGGCTGCTGTTGCGTTTTTTTTTTTTGCAACAAAGCAACATATGATTGCTAGTAATCTGGCTCAGTCTTTTGTACATTAACTGCTTTTTAACAAAATTGAAAAAGCAATCAAATTTGATGCGGCCAATATTGTAAACACTGAGCAGCGAAGAGAAATTTCGCCAAGTTGGTCTGTGAAATGAGAAAAAGTCGATTAATGAACAACACTGCGATGAATCATTTGAATGCGTTTTGCGAGAGAAATGCGTTTTCGATGTGCCGACACTGGGATGCGTGCCGAACGCTCCGAGATGCGGCTTTCTTTGTCCTCTTCAAAACTGATACATACTTATAAAGTTTCGATTAGAAACACTAAACAAATCACTCGTTTGCGGCTCGAACACGTGCCAGTGATGTCTCATTATTTCATAGCATACTTTCGTGCTCTTTCTAATCTCCCCTCTCATCTTACGGTATAAGCTTTGCTTAAAATTGATGAGAATATATGTCAGTCATCTTTTTTTTTTCACTCCAACTTTTACAATCTCTTCGGAAAACAATTTTCAGATTTTCATCCTTGAAAGCTTATACGATATCACAATGGTAGTGTCGTAAAACACGTTTTTGACAAGAGCTTAAAACCGATTTCTAAAAAAATAATCGTTTAATCGCTCATTGACTTTTCAAACTCTCAAACTATGATATAAAATTTGAAACTACAATTGATTTTTCCAAAGAAATGTGCCACAGCACCTAATAATATAGGTGCTTGCTTGCTTTTATCACATCAGGTACCTTGAAATAGCGATAAGTGCGTAAGCGAGTAATCAGTCAAGCAGAAGTGAAATTGATAATTGAGTTTCAGGATGTGCCCGGAGAATGTGAAAATCATCGATCCATTCCAGAAATGGAAAGGTAAAATGAAGGACGTTGACTTAACGAGTAGAGCTGGGCAGTTGGAAACTGCGCTCATGGATAGTTCGCTGAGCATGTTGAACAGTATGGAAAGCCGCACAAGTCGTACAACAAACAGTGTTAAAGTATATCCTACAAGGAGTGTACAACGTTCGATTTCGGCTGTGCGCGATAACGCACTAAGAAAACGTTTGCTTGAACCCGAAGAAAGCATCTCGACCGCAGAGGATATGCAATCATTGGATAGCGGCTCTGATAGCCGATACACTTCCAAAAAACAAACGTTGAGCTTGGCGCCGTTGGAGAATATCGATGAGCGTAGCTCTTTAGCCGACGAATCGTCTGCGATCAGAAGCTATATAACGGGTAGTGAAGGTAGTCATACGGCGTTTCATAGCCAACATGCTAGCATCGCAGACTCCGTGTCATCGTCAGTTGATCAGCCCGCATTGTTTGTTCCAAAAAGTGAGAGACAAACGGTTGTATAGGTAAAGAGTCCAAACATTCATACTCTTCTGATGAAAAACGACTTCTAGCTTAAATCGGTTTTAAGAGAGCTCCATTCATTTGTCTGTTCGCTATGGTTGGAATGCGCTATAACAAGTAAGCAATCACGACTTTACCGCTGCTTCATAAGCAAGTCAACGTATGAATGTTGCTTTGAAGTGCTGGAACGCTGTGCCAAATTAGGAGGCGTCTCGTCATCACTAAAGATTCCTTCATCAAATCAACCGTCTAGCTTTTGAAGCGAATATGTGCGAGGATAATCAGACCGATATTGAATTCTTATATATGGTCATTGCGTATAGCTGAGCACTATTGAGACAGTTTGTGCACCATTCCTGCTCGCTTTTTAAAAGTTGTTTGTAAATTGCTAAAATGGGCTCTTCAATAAAGCAAATGCTTGCACGTATACTTATCAAAGAGTACCTCCTTATGCCAGACACAACGGTTTTTACGACAATTCAAAGTTTTTGTGATTAGCGGAGAGGATGACTGGGAGAGCTATTTGGATATTCGTCGCTCAGGCAAGCATCTTTCAAAACAAGCTCGTCTAACACATGCGCTCACCAGCACTCGTTCTTATGGGCGGTGCGGAGATGGAATCTGACAGACGAAAAAGAGTTAGCTTTCGGCGGTAGAGAAGTGAGTCAAGTCAGTCGAGCACAGATGTGTCACTTCCAGTGTCCGGTATACTGGCCTCTTACTAAATATTTTGAAAAATTCGTGGGATGATGGTTATTCGTAGGATTACTGCAAAAAAGCAGCACGGCATGAAGCATTTTTGCGATACGATGGCTTCATTCGAAGAGAATCACGCTAAACATCCACCGCAGCGCTGAAATGCCGGAACATTACGAGCCCACGACAGTAACCTTATATGCTTACTTTGTATTCAACATCATTTCACCGCGTAAGGACACGGCAAAATAACATTACACACGCTTCCTTCGTTTGGCTTACGCTTTCTAAAAACGGATTCAGACGACAGAGCCATTAGCGATAACGAAAGGGCGACACGGACCGCCACTCAGCGCTCGACATAGATTTCAGATGCTTGCGTCACTTTTTACGTCGATGTTCGCGATTTGTTTTCCAGATGATCAAACTTCCGTTCTTTCCTATTGCTTAACTACTTCCTTACTGCTTAACTACTTCCGCTCCCCCCTCCCCCCACCTCAACGAATCCAGCCGGAAAAAATTTGCTTATCATATTTACTTCATCTATTCGTTCTCGCCGAAATTGTTTTTGAACATTTTCAGCTTCACTTCAATCTCGAAACTATCAATTTGTCTGGCCATGTTTGTTAAGGATATTCGCACTAAATATCTGACATAAGTCAGCGCCTAAATTCAGACGCTAAGCATTAACAGGTACAGCGTTTGAACATGTGTGATGTAATGTGATCGTATTGACAGTATCACGCAGATTTTCTAAAACTCTTCCGCAAGATAAATTTTTCCTATTCAGTTTCTGCAGTTGTTGAATGCCTGCTCATGCGCCCATAGTAAATATCGCAAAGACAGCATATAATCGAGCGGAAAAAGAAATTGAAATTTACCAACGTATCGCATCGAATAAGGTTTTTTTTTCAAAGTAAATCCCAGCGAAAATGAAATTTCTTTACTAAAGTTGTCTTTTTATTCTCTAATTTTATGAGATTTCTTTACTCAAATTGTCTTTTTATTCTCTAATTTTATCCGCTTCTATTAAATCATTCTCCACTTGTGGCTCTATCGTATTCGCATGAGCGTCGACTTTGGCGCAAGCGTTGCGAAGTTATCGGCGAAAAATGATTATGAATAGAATATACCGATCACACATATTTAAAGCAACAAACTTGATCCTTTCTGTTCGCCATCTCACGTACGTTTAGAAATTGAGTTTTTGTCGTTTGTACAATGTTCAAAAAACAAGAAACGAAATCGAAAGTGTTACATAACATAATTACGACGCGCTAGAGACGTTTTTCGATTAAAAAATCCTTTTTGTTTTCACTGATAAGAAAAGAAGCCGAAAACTGAGGCAATTATTTTGGGCTCATGACAGCAAAGGTCGATGTAAGTGTTGAGGTTTCTTGATGAAACGATGCAACATCTGAACGCCAAAAAGTCCTGTGCATTTAGCCAAAGAGAGCGATATTGACATAAAGGTCGTTAAAAATATTAAGTAAACAGCGGAGATTATCAAGCATTTCTATTAAACGCGAACATATGTAAGGAAAGTAAATACGGATGATTCACACCGCAGCAGGCAAGCGATAACGATATTTCAGAACGATATAAATGGTAAGCGATTTCAAAAACATAAGCAAGCGAGTAATAATGATTCCTATCGCAGCAAGAAAATAAAAAGTTTACAAACGATGATTGTGTTCAGTTCTATTACTGCGGGTAATTTGTGAACAGTGTTAATTGTGACCATGCTATACGAGTGCTTTTCAGTGGTATGGTCGCCCTCGAAAATAAGAGCGGAAACGGTCTGCTAAGCAGAAAGTGAAGATTTGACAGCGGCACCATTAAGACATCATGTATTTCGCCGTTCACACCATGGGAAAGCTGCTTTCGGGTTACTGCCTTGCGTGGAGCGGTTACTGTTGCGGAAACCCCGGCAAAGGGGCAGAGGGGCAGCTCTGTTGAATAAGCAGGGGAGCAACAGGTCAGCGGGACTACGTCAACGAACGATTGGCCTCCGGGGAGGGGATCCCACTGGAAAGGGTTTTTGCGGAGAGGGACAGTTATTTGTCACGAGAAAGGAAAAGTTGGTGAATCGCCCAAAACAACAAGTGCTGCGAAGCTCGGATGTAGGAAGCGACACATGGGAGAGAAGGAAGGAATCAGGTCAAAAAAACGAAAACCGATTAGCTGGTTCGCGTAACCCTACCGTCGAGGATCATTTCAAAGTACGGCCACCAACGAAAAGCCGGAAAACCGCTCCGCGTCGATGTCCTTATGGAAAATTAGCCGAGTCATTTACTTTGCCGAGGATCATTTCAAAGTACGGCCACCAACGAAAAGCCGGAAAACCGCTCCGCGTCGATGTCCTTATGGAAAATTAGCCGAGTCATTTACTTTGCCGAGGATCATTTCAAAGTACGGCCACCAACGAAAAGCCGGAAAACCGCTCCGCGTCGATGTCCTTATGGAAAATTAGCCGAGTCATTTACTTTGCCGAGGATCATTTCAAAGTACGGCCACCAACGAAAAGCCGGAAAACCGCTCCGCGTCGATGTCCTTATGGAAAATTAGCCGAGTCATTTACTTTGCTCGCGAGAATACTATACGCAGCATTCGCGTATGGCCTTCCGGCGCTTAAATTAAACGCTGCAACATAGCTTTCTGGCCAATATGAAGGCAAAGGAAACGACGCCCAAGTTACTGTGATTCAACGAGCCCAACTGCTCAGCAGGTGTAAGCCATGGCCAGTTTCAATGGTATGTCAAGAGCATTCTTTAGGTGTTCTCCATTCGTTAAACACACGAGTGCGTCATCGCACGTGACACCTTGTTGTTGGGATGTGATGCGTCATTATGCGTTGCAGTATTGGTGTCGAAATGGCACTGCACAAAACGATGAAAGGAGTCGTACTGCTGCTGCTGTTGCTGCTACTGCTCATGTAAACAGCGTTTTCCGGTTTTGTGATCGAATGAACAGTGTGCGGCAGAAACGCTCAAAAACGACCAACAATGGATCCAGTTGGATGGTGGACGTCCCGCGAGCGTTTTCTTTAGTTATTTAGTTTGAATTCTCATTCACCTAGTTTTTTGCGTCGTTTCTTTTTGTTTGTCCCGCTCTTCTGCTCTTCAGAGACATCTACTTGTTCATCTGAACAAGCCGAATGCGGAAGCGACCATCGTATCTGGTTTATACATATGTCTGCGTTCCATCGACTAACCGGATGATGTGCATAGTCGTAATAATTCACGGTTTTATCAATTTGTAACGCGCTGCTTAACTGCTCCAAAATTCCGAGTTCGAAGTTTACTTGTGGCATGTTGCTTGCTATTCAGTACCTCGCATTAGGTGTACATTCTCAAGCATCTAGTTCATCCTCCATAATACAGCTCCACTGAGAGCACATTTGACGTTTTAAGTGTCTTGCTAATTTAAGTCTCGTCAGTTTTTTTTCGCACCTAGCGCATAGCGTCCTCATATATCGTAATCACTTTGTGCCATGGGAATCTTTTTCTGTTCGTTTTTACCCTCTTTTTTCGCCCCCTTTCCCAAAAAGTAGCAATGCGTCAGGGGGATATGCTCGGTCAACTGGATCGGCTTGTTTATGTCTCGTTGATATAAATCGTTCGATGCGGAACAGGACACGAACAACAAAACTCACCACACAAAAGGCTCACTTTCATATGAGGTCGTTATCCTTCGTGCATACAAATGCTTCATTGCAGCACAAAGATCAGTACAACAGTAAGCGGCGTCTCGTAAAATGCTATTATGCAACGTTGCCCAGCACAGACTTCTTCAGCACAGACTTTAACTTTAAAATTTTTGAAGAAAACGATATACTGCTTCCAGTATCATAAATCTAAGTTCATCCAGCTCCTTTGTCTTTCAGTAAAATCGCAGACGGTCGTAGGAGATCGTATTTTGTAAGCAATAGTGAAATATATTATGTCGAGGACCACCGTTGTTAGCACCGACTGGCAAGCGTAGTTACCAATCGCAGAAGAGTTTAGAGGCATCAGCTATCACATTATTTTGGTATATCAGTTATTGTGTGCATGAGAACGACATGTTTTCTAAGGCCTCTCTGGATGCACTAAGCGTTCAACTGTTGCGGCGATGTAATTTTAGTGAATGGTATGGAAATATATGTAGTCGTGTTCTCGAGCGAAATCCATGAATGAGGGTGATGTGTTCATTTGCCATTACTTGATTACAGCATCCACTCGGCTGCTTTGGCTGCCGTTAAAAATCGTCAAAAAACGCCTAGGGATAGGCCAACGAAGTCATATTCTCGTTGTTGGCTGCTTTTTACGAGGTTTGTCAACTGCATCAAAGCGTTTGCGCAATGTCTTAATGCGATGATGCAAAGGCGTAGCAGGAACGAGAGGCGGGTATAGTAGATGGGCTGTCTAGGAACGCATACCTTCAATTCTACAGACGTTATTGTCCTACTTAAACGTGATTCATAAATCTCAGCAGAGACAGGGAAAGAAGACAGAATGTCTCCCTTGAATCTCTCAGTTAAGTTACTTGTGCCTATAGCTTGGTGGCCAGTCGTCGTTTCTGGATTGTGCGCATGCTCAAGACTGTCATAAGTTGCTTTTTAGTTGCTGGCGTGAAAGTTCGCAGTTATTGGTGTATTCATTCCTTTAATAAAATCCCAAATTAATGAGATCAACGAATTAATTCGTTTGATAGTAAAATGGAAACATGTAGATGTTCGTTTGAGCAGAAACTCCCGCTCAATCTTATTCAAGAATACGTTTTATAGATTCAACGTTTCTTTTTATGCAGAAAATGGCTGATTTCCTTTAGAAATGTTTTCTAAGCGTGTTCAGTAGATGGAATGCATAACATGAAAAGAGGATATGAGGATGAGAGACGACTTCGTTAAACAATGAACTCTTCGGCCGATCTGGAACACAATAAACACGCAATAGACAAAGTGTGGCATCATTTGCTTTAACGCGTTCTTTTTTTGTTGTGAACGTGATTGGTGGCAGACAAGAGCGAACAGAACGCGCACAATAAGTCTCATAAACGATCTACTGACTGGCCACTTTCAGTGTATTAAAAGTATTTGCAAAAACTGATGCAACTTTTTGTCGAATCTATTTCGTTCACCTCGAAGCGAGACATATTGAAGATGTTGTATCCCTCGGAGCACCTGTCCCGTTTCTTCAACCCACGTACGTTGATCGTTGCTGTTACAAAAGGATCCGGCATTGATTGCTACTAGCGTGCTTTTGCACATAATCCTTAAGCATGCTATTTCTTTGGTGCCGGCGCTATTATGGCTATGTCTTTTGTTTGTCTTTTTTCTTTTTGAAATTTTTTACTCTTATTCCTTGCGTGTTTTACTTCATGGAATAAAATTTTATTTTCAGGAAGGACCTGAAAATGAAGTCTGAATAGTACAGTATGTTTTATAATGTTTTCTAAATAGTGTAGCTTACTTTGAAAAGTTTTTTCTCTTTGGTATAGTTTACACCAAGCAGCTAATTTGGCCAGTATTCTCTTAAATGGATTGTCAAATACGGTATAATGTAGATGACGAGATTTTTAAAGCAGTCGTAAAGTATTCGTTGTGAACGTGATTGGTGGCAGACAAGAGCGAACAGAACGCGCACAATAAGTCTCATAAACGATCTACTGACTGGCCACTTTCAGTGTATTAAAAGTATTTGCAAAAACTGATGCAACTTTTTGTCGAATCTATTTCGTTCACCTCGAAGCGAGACATATTGAAGATGTTGTATCCCTCGGAGCACCTGTCCCGTTTCTTCAACCCACGTACGTTGATCGTTGCTGTTACAAAAGGATCCGGCATTGATTGCTACTAGCGTGCTTTTGCACATAATCCTTAAGCATGCTATTTCTTTGGTGCCGGCGCTATTATGGCTATGTCTTTTGTTTGTCTTTTTTCTTTTTGAAATTTTTTACTCTTATTCCTTGCGTGTTTTACTTCATGGAATAAAATTTTATTTTCAGGAAGGACCTGAAAATGAAGTCTGAATAGTACAGTATGTTTTATAATGTTTTCTAAATAGTGTAGCTTACTTTGAAAAGTTTTTTCTCTTTGGTATAGTTTACACCAAGCAGCTAATTTGGCCAGTATTCTCTTAAATGGATTGTCAAATACGGTATAATGTAGATGACGAGATTTTTAAAGCAGTCGTAAAGTATTACGTAGGTTTTATAAAATTCCTGCAAACAGCTTCTGGAATCGTCGTGAAGTGCTAACTCTGGATTTTGGCACTGCTGCAGTACAACGACCAAATGGAGTGCAAGAATCGATGGGAGCGCATTTGCTGCAATTAAGGTATTGCATTGCGCAGAACGTGTTGTTGCGCCGTGTGGGGGCGGCAGATGCACGAAGAGGCGGCCCAGGAACGAGGGCCACCAACCAACCGACCGTCTTCAGCACTGCTCGCTGGGCGCAATGTGTCCCTAAATGTGAATCGGATGCGTCATCGTTGTCTTTAACCTCACGGCCTTTCCTCTTAACCCACCTACCCACATACTACGACGTTAACTCTGCTTCAACTTTTCACGCCCTTTCCGCGACACAATTCCACCGTGAACCAACTCATTGTACGTTTACAATCCAAACCTTTTGCGCTTCGTCAAACTTTAAAATGTAATCAATACATCTACAAAAAAAGGCCGACTAGGGCTTGCACTAGTCTGCGGAAATAGATGCTCGTAAAGGCCTATTCCCGGGGTTTCTTCTCGCGTTATTCGCATTTTTAGGTAACCGTGAAAGTTAGGACGTTAAGTTTGGTACGCTTGATCACGGCTATCTGCCAACTTTACGCGCATAGATGAATTTCGAGAAAAGAGAAGTGGTTGGTTGATATTTGGTATATGTGTCGAAATTGTCGATGTCATAAGTGAAGTATTTGCAAATAGTTTCATATAATTCGCAAATTCGCTTTTTGTGGCACCATCTGTAAGGATTGAGTGAATCAGAATTGCGCTGCGATACTATGATTTCTTGCAAACAGATCTTTCATCAGTAGACGGGAGCGCAGATTGATTTCAAAGTTGTAGCGCTAGAGCCTTTTGGGGATTTTGGGGATTCGATGTAAACTGTTCGCGAACACTTTCTAAAGCAGCTTTTGTTGAACTCAGTCCCTCACCGCATCCGTAGGCCGTCTTCAAACGTAGTAAAAAACCTACTTGGCGCAAAAGCGACTTTTTTCGACCGCATTTCACACTTACACTGTTAACGGGACATTGATTGCGATCAATCAATGCCTCTATTAGCGTCTTTCATCGATCACATTTGTTGCCCATTTAGCAGAGTAGCGTATGGGCGGCATTAAGATACCATGCATAACACTGGAAAACCTTTCAAGCTGTATAGCATGAACCCTCTCGCTGATATATCTGCATTTAGGATCACGGTTGTTAGATCGTATAAAAGTTGTCTTACTCAGGCTTGCCTGATTTTTGTTTCGTGAAAGTGGCGACAGAAGAGAAGGACATCGAGTGCCATCTGACTTCTCCCGTTTGCATATCAGCTTGCAGCTTTATTTCAGCTACTGAAACTCGTTTACTACTCGTTCATGAGGTGATCAGTCCTGTTCCCATCACTTCCAGATAGCTCTGAAACCTAAATTCTTTCAGTCGATTCACGTTCTGGCACAATCCTACTAGCTCAATAAAGCGGCAAAATTGTTCACTATTGATTCATTCGTGTGCAACGACTTGAGTGACGTGCACAATTCCCCATAGGTTTTGATTAGCTTTAAGTGTCCCGTTAAAAAAACGCTTAATTCCTAACTCTCATGAATGACCGAGCAATTTTGGCAGTTTTAAAGACATTTCTGTGCTGCGTTCCAAAGAGTTGAATCGATTCCTTTATGAATGGTCAGTCTAATCGCGTCCGCCAGAAACATCGAAATCAGCCAGTTTGAACGGTTGCATTTTTTTGAAAGCCGTCAAAGTTCCGCCTGCAGCGTCTGTACTGTTTTACCCAAAGCAAAGATAATTATTTCCAAAATTAGAATTTTTATCTTCGTTTTAGGCGAGTTATTTCCTAGCTGGATGAGCCAATCTATCAACTAACTAGCTTATTGAATAATTCGACTGGGAACTTTTAAATGCTTCAAATGTTTTGTAGGAAATCAAATTCGTCCCCGATGGTCTTCATGATGAGCTAGCTAACTTCATCTGGTCCACTTTACAGTGAAGAAATAATATGGCAGGAAGAATGGTCAAAAGAATGTTTTCAAAGTGATTGCGCTTACCCGTAGTTTTTGGAATTAAAATTTTTCTTGCGATAGTTTGAAGAGAAAGATTTTCGGTTGTACTGTGGCCGGAGGGATGGAGGGATGGTAGGAACTACTTTTCAAAATTCCGCCCGGAATTTGGCCTACTTTAATAATTTTGGTCCGCTGCGTCTAGGAAAGAGGTCGAAGTTTATACTGCGGGGGAATGGAAGGGGAATGGGAAACTATAAGTAACCATATCCTCCGAAAAGCGCATCGCATGGCAGAAATAATGGGATTTTTGTTACTTTGTCATTATTACTTTAGGGATTTCCAAAGCGCCCGCGAAATTCTTATCGTCCCCTCCCGCTTGACTCATGGAGACCTTTGTCCAACGTTTGGAAAAAACTGCTTCCTCAGTTTTTAGGGAGAGGTATCCTTTTTGATAGTTCGCTTAAAACTCCTTTTAAATTTTCGCGTTTTCATTTCACTGTTAAGCGACCTCCATTATTTGACCGGTTAACTTTGTCATGATAGATTGACTTTTTCTGAATTTTAAAGTTTCTACTGATTTTCTATTCATTTTTATCTATTTTAGTTATCAACCTGTTTGCTGTTCTTGTGCTGTCTGATTTTTATTATTTGCTCTAATTCGCAAAGGACCCGTGGCTATATTTCTCATGAGATATCGAGAACGAGTTTATCTGAAGCGGCAACTATAATCGAAAGATTGCTCTATTTTCTAAAGAGCATCAAAGGGAAGGGTAAATGAAAAATATATGAAAGAAATAATGAAAGTTAAAATAACAGTAATAACGTTGCATCTACTGAGTGGGGATGAATTTGGGGAAGTCAGCTAAAAAGATGTTCTAAGCAGAAATGGGGCCTTCATTTCTTCTTTATTTCGTCTTTCTTGTTTCCATTGACTATTCCTTCGCCGCACATGAAATATGTGTCATTAGCTCCTGAAAAGATGTTCAGAAATGGGGCCTTCATTTCTTCTTTATTTCGTCTTTCTTGTTTCCATTGACTATTCCTTCGCCGCACATGAAATATGTTATGTGT
>JPKZ01000441.1:225810-247783 GCA_000803305.1 Toxocara canis
GGGTGGGGAACTGTCCGAAACAACAGGATGTGTCTGCGGAACAGTTCAGTAGTCCGACGATCACGTACGAAACTTTTTTTACACTTCCTAAAAATGCCGTTTCAAAACCGGCTTTTTAAGGTTCACATGAAGCGAATGTTAGCGACTCATAAGAAGTGATGCCGTTTAATATTTCGAAGCGAATGAGGTTTGAATAAAATCGAGTTGCATGTAATCGTGTGCTCTGATATTGTTGATCCGTTTTCAAAACTATTATGCTAGTGGGTTTCATCATGAGACGCATCGTTCGTTAAGGTGTCTTTCATAGTAGCGACGATATGAGAGCATGCTTTTCAAGCAGTACCCACCAAAAGGTGCAGCCGAAACATTTCGGCAATGCTAGCGCGTCGTAAAAAAACGGCCATCTAAAATGAAAGCCATTTGACGTACAATGCTGGATGCTGGTTTGTCGCACTGCAAATGAACTAAACTGAGAGTATCGAATATTCCCTTCTTTACTGCACAGCCCTTCGAATATTGATATATTCGTCTTAAGGCTGTTTCAGCCTTAAGACGAATATATCAAATAGACTGTTGTTTGTAAATCACGCTCATTCATAGCGACTGCTTAGCTCTTTAGTCGGGTTTATTCATCTGTTTCTGTTTTTTTTTTCCTTCTGCCGATCGAGCTATTCGCTTTTTTCTCCGGTCTCTTTTCTCGCGATCAGTCTTTCATTTGGTCTATTCTCATGTAATCGTTGCTTGGTGGCGCCCACCGCTGAAGATTCACAAAGGATTCTGAAGAGGAACATGCCGTTTCTTGTGTTAAGCAATCTGCACTCGGAAGGATATTGCCTTTGAAATAAAATCCACAGCAAAACTCGATACGATTTCACATTCTTCCACACCACCTCATTCAGAGCGGCGATGATTTGCCGAAATTTTTATCCTGAACTTTCTTTTTAGATCCAAAGGAAGTCGCTGGAGAAATTTTAAAAGATTTAGTTCAGATCTTACCAATACACCTACAGAGATTTCACAAATAAATCGTCCTTTGTTATAGAGGGAGAGGAGGGAAGCGGAGGCCACATCTCTATAAAACGAACTGTTCAAGCTCATGAAAAGTTCGTTTGTATATAAAGCTATTCATTTTCTTGCGTTGTGATGGCAGTATGTTTAGGATGAATTTGACTTGCACTAAGTTTATTGAATCAAAATACTTCGATGGCCCCTCTCTGGATGGTGCCTTGTTGTCGACTACTCCAGCGACTTAAAAAATTTCGAAAGCGCATAATCTTGAATAAAAGCAGTGCGAGTGTAAAATTTCTGCTTTGAAGGAGGCGACAATGCATAGAGGGAATGCTATAGGAGAGCTATATTCGGGATGCTGTCACAGTGAACAAGAGAACTGGTTTTAAAAGAATTTCATTTTAACGACGATCAGCTTTTATTACGTTCGACTGACTATGCTTTGCATTCCGAATTCATCGAATAATTGCCCGACAGTAATCGTTCAAACTGAAATTTCTCTACATACATCGTTATGATTTGCTGAAATCTTTTTTATGCCGCTTTTTTTCATTTTCGTGCAACTCGATCGATCTGTCATAGATGCGCACTGAACTCGATCGACCTGTCATTAATGCGCATTAAACTCGATCGAAATGTCATAAACGCCCACTAAGCTCGATCTGAATGTCATAAACGCGCACTAAGCTCGGTCGAAATGTCATAAATGCGCCCTAGACTCGATCGATCTGTCATAAATGCGCACTAAACTGGGTCTATCTGTCATAAATGCGCCCTAAACTCGATCGACCTGTCATTACTGCGTACTAAGCTCGATCGATCTGTCATAAATGCCCACTAAACTCGATCGGTCTCCCATCAACGCGCACTAAACTTGATCGGTCTGTCATAAATCCGCACTAAACTGGATCAAAATATCATAAATGCGCACTAAACTCGATCGATTTGTCATAAATGCGCATTAAACTGGATCTATCTGTCATAAATGCGCACTAAACTCGACCGATCTGTCATAAATGCGCACTGAACTCGATCTGTCTGTCATAAATGCGCACTAAACTCGATCGATCTGTCATAAATGCGCCCTAAACTCGATCAAGATACCATAAATGCGCACTAAACTCGATCGATTTGTCATAAATGCGCACTAAACTGGATCCATCTGTCATAAATGAGCACTAAACTCGATCGATTTGTCATAAATGCGCACTAAACTGGATCTATCTGTCATAAATGCGCACTAAACTCGATCGATTTGTCATAAATGCGCACTAAACTGGATCTATCTGTCATAAATGCGCACTAAACTCGATCGATTTGTCATAAATGCGCACTAAACTGGATCTATCTGTCATAAATGCGCACTAAACTCGATCGATTTGTCATAAATGCGCACTAAACTGGATCTATCTGTCATAAATGCGCACTAAACTCGATCGATTTGTCATAAATGCGCACTAAACTGGATCTATCTGTCATAAATGCGCACTAAACTCGATCGATTTGTCATAAATGCGCACTAAACTGGATCTATCTGTCATAAATGCGCACTAAACTCGATCGATTTGTCATAAATGCGCACTAAACTGGATCTATCTGTCATAAATGCGCACTAAACTCGATCGATTTGTCATAAATGCGCACTAAACTGGATCTATCTGTCATAAATGCGCACTAAACTCGATCGATTTGTCATAAATGCGCACTAAACTGGATCTATCTGTCATAAATGCGCACTAAACTCGATCGATTTGTCATAAATGCGCACTAAACTGGATCTATCTGTCATAAATGCGCACTAAACTCGATCGATTTGTCATAAATGCGCACTAAACTGGATCTATCTGTCATAAATGCGCACTAAACTCGATCGATTTGTCATAAATGCGCACTAAACTGGATCTATCTGTCATAAATGCGCACTAAACTCGATCGATTTGTCATAAATGCGCACTAAACTGGATCTATCTGTCATAAATGCGCACTAAACTCGATCGATTTGTCATAAATGCGCACTAAACTGGATCTGTATGTCATAAATGCGCCCTAAACTCGATCAAAATATCATAAACGCGCACTAAGCTCGATCGATCTGTCATGAATGCGCACTAAACTCCGTCGATTTGTCATAAATGCGAACTAAACTCGATCGATCTGTCATAAACGCGCACTAAATTCGATCGAAATGTCATAAATGCGCCCTAAACTCGGTCGATCTGTCATGAATGCGCACTAAACTCGATCGGTGTGTCATAAATGCGCACTACTGTATTCTGTTGCAGCATCGATACCACTGGCCTCATCATAAGTGAGCGCTCCATTAATTGGCCATTTGTATATTTTGAGAGCACATTTGAGAACATTCATCATCAATTAACAGAATTTAATAGACAATTTGAGAATCTCGTCGTTTCAGCTCCACTTTCTTACTTCTCGCACACTAAATTATGTGGAATTTCCATCAACAGTTACATCTATTAATACGTCTTTTTGGATGGGGAGGGGGAGCAAGACGAAAAATGAAACGCACGCGCTGAGGTCATTTTAACGAAACAACGACTCGATGAATTCGCAGCTGCGACAGTTAAGAGAAAAAGAGCAGCTCTCATCCTCTATTCTCCGTTTAGCGTTTGTCGTTTGCGTTAGCTTGAGCAATGGACGGCCGCAATGTTGATGACTAATGTGGTGCCTAGTTAACAAGGCAAATTCTATCATGAGCTGTCGGATAGCCCGTCCGTCGTTCATGAGAAATCTTTGCGTTAGCATGCTCTGCCGTTGACGTTTTTTGATTGCCGTCTAAATTAGAAATGCAAATCGGGATGTGAATTTTACTAACGCATTTTCTTGATTTGGCTGCTGTTAACATAGTAGGATAAATTGAACGCTGTTGATGTGCACTGAAATTCGCACTGTTAAATATTTGATAAAGCAGAGCTAAATTTAAACGCTGATCACTTGCTGCGCTTTATTCATCTCTAATGTGATGTATTCGGCACGCGAGAAAGTTTTTTCTACCTGTTTCCTTCAAAAGATTGAAGTGATTAAAAAGTTTAGAAGTGTAGTTCGCGTAGACAATTTACTCCTTTGAACAGTGCGCAAAATGTCAGAAAATTCTAATTTAGAATTGTCTGCTGCGGTCAAAAATTCACGCACAACAACGTTTCACAATCCGGCTTTCATTTGCAACTAAAATCTGTTATCATTTTCTTTTTCCGCTTGCCTCCTTTTCAGTAGATAGTTCGAATAACACTATAAAGAAGAACGTTTCTGCGCAAATAATGAAAAGAATAAGTTTTCTTTTGAGAAATTCCCTAGTCGGAGCCATCTCCTATCTTCTATCATTTTACTGTATCCTATCTTGATTTCTTCAATTTTTCAAATAGTTTTCAAAAATTGTCGCTTGAAAATGATGCAATGCATAATTGCTTTAAGTAGGGCTTTTTTTGTGGGGGAAATAATTTGAGGCGTTTGGAGGTCATTTGGCATTAGAATGAAGATTTTCAGAGTGAAAAATTTAGTGGATTGAATTGTGCGAAGCAATTCTTCCATTTGAAGTTCACCAAAATGTTTCTGCGTGAAAAAAAGTGTTGTAATTACAGTGAATTAGTTAAGAGAATATCTCTAAGCGGTGACGCGATGTATGACAGTGAGCTGTTCCACGTAGTGCTGAAGTGCAATACACCTTCCATTAATTGTGTTAACCGAAATAGGCGAATGAGTTGGCTCGCCATCAGAGAATATTTGCAAACTGGATCAAAACTGCATCCCTCGCTTTGGCGTTACGGAACTGCTTCCCTTTTGCTTTTAACTTTTCCTGTTGATCTAAATAGTCAGTGTTATTGAGCAGCGCCATTATTTTAGAGCTTTCAACCTTCTCGTATATGCGTTTTCTTCCATTCTTATATTCTGAGTTGTGAGAAAAAAAGAATGGAAGGGTCAATGACGGGCGCGAAGGGAAGACGGAGGGGAGGGGGGGGGGGAATGTGATGAACGATGATGAACGATCATGATTTGTACCAGGTCATCCCATAACGTTGAAGCAAACCAAAAAGGGTTTGAAAGATTCATTCCAAGCCAAAAAAACTCGTCTTCTTTTTGAACGCTCGAAGATCTTCGTAAAGACGCCTGCCTTCCTCTATGACTTCACTAGCGAACCAGTTATCATTGATTCTTTTGCAGTTGAGCTCATTGTTGTGCCGCTGAGTAGTGTATAATTGCATTTTATGCAAGCGACCATTAGGATGCCGCTGCAAAATAACGGCTGGATTGTATGCGAGTGAATGATAATGCCACAGTTCTAGTGTGATGACTCCTGTGTCTTTAGGAAGTACGAGAGATCCTGTGATTTTTTAACTGGCAAAAAAAGCACAAAACTTTGCATTTATACTAAAAGGCAAACGGAATACCCGCTGCTGTCTCCCACGAATACGAGTTGTCATTGATGCATACTGTTCGGGCAGTATCGTCGTAGGCAACGCTGTTCATTGTCGGCTGTGCAATTTCGCTTTTTCACCTGCTTCGATTCATTGAATTAAACACTATCTTCACTAGCGAACCAGTTATCATTGATTCTTTTGCAGTTGAGCTCATTGTTGTGCCGCTGAGTAGTGTATAATTGCATTTTATGCAAGCGACCATTAGGATGCCGCTGCAAAATAACGGCTGGATTGTATGCGAGTGAATGATAATGCCACAGTTCTAGTGTGATGACTCCTGTGTCTTTAGGAAGTACGAGAGATCCTGTGATTTTTTAACTGGCAAAAAAAGCACAAAACTTTGCATTTATACTAAAAGGCAAACGGAATACCCGCTGCTGTCTCCCACGAATACGAGTTGTCATTGATGCATACTGTTCGGGCAGTATCGTCGTAGGCAACGCTGTTCATTGTCGGCTGTGCAATTTCGCTTTTTCACCTGCTTCGATTCATTGAATTAAACACTATTTTTCAGTGGTCGTCGCGCCAACGATCTGTAATTTATGATCGGTCCCAAACAAAATTCGTCAGCCAAGCCAGCATCTATCTCTCCCCTTCTGATCTGACTCCCTCATCCTTCATACCTCCCAACCCCTCCTCTCCGCGCTACCTTACCCGTGAGTTAGCTATGAAACTCACTTAGCCTTTGTTTGCTGTATTCATCGTTTAGTGGTCATGTGCGATTATTTTTTAACCTCCTTCGCAGCAACGCTAAAAAAGAAACGTCGTCCAAACTTTAACAGAAATAATTTTTATTCCGAGCGCTTGTGTATTTATGCTTTCACATCATAAAGATATTCACCAGCGGTATATGGGCTTGAGCCAAAGATGTTTGTAATATCGAGTAATAAAGCTGTTTCAGGATCTGTAGCGAAAAATGAGTTGCAGAAGGGATAGGCTTTGTGGGCTATCAACTTATATTTGGATTCCATGAAGAGCGGAAAGCACGGGTTCGCCACCCCCATAACTTTGAAATGACAAAATAACTGCTAAAAGAGTGCGCGTTCTGGCGTGAAGGACCACCAAAAACTAGGACCATATTATGAAAAAGTTCTCCACTAATTTGAAAAAATGAAGACTTGAAGAGAGTAGTTGGACTCGTGCACATTCTCATATGTTGCGAGATTTTTCTTACGGTTGCTCAAATTTTGCTCTATGCTTAGGCATTCCTTCGAACGAATCACTTTGGATATTCTGAAGGTAGTTACTGGTGAGTAATTTGGATAGTACGCCCCCAAAACTTCCTCAAATCATTGCTCCTTCTCATCTTTTAGACGTCATTGATACGCATAAGCAGAATTCTAGCCATTTAATGAATATTGCCATTTAATGAATATTATGTGTTTGGATCGAATAAAGTCAAGCTATTCTACTTCGTAAACTATGTGTTATCGCGTTCCAAAAGAACGTTTTACATGACAAATATGTGCCTGCTTGCTATATGAAAAACATTGCTGCGTCAACATTCATTTATAATCAGAAATATCGCAGCTCTTTTAGGATGTTCTTCCTTTCTTAGATATTCAACTTCTCATACTCTAATTACTGCAACCACCTCACATTACTTCATCTAATCTCTACGCTGTTCGCTTTCAGACAACTGCATTGTACGTCTGTACAATTGTATGCCATTGCACAAACAGTTTATAAGCTTCATTGTATATTTTTGGTAAATCGTGTTTGTGCAGACCAGCAAACTACTGAAAAATGACATTATCTGTATTAAAAAAGTTGAAAACAACTAACCAGATTACTAATAGGCAGCTTATAGCGTTCTGGTAATCCCATCAATGGTACTTGTCAATATTATCTTCTTAGCATTCGAGTATAAGAAAGAGTATCAAAATGAGGTGCTGATAGGTTATTCGTGATTTAACTTCGGAAAGATCGCCCTTAAACTGAACCATATTTTAAAAATTTTCAAGGAATGTATTGTTTTCCTAAAATAAATGAGGTCAGCTGATGAAGAAGGGAATAGTGATGTGAATGCTGTAGAGAGGGAAATGAGCAGTATTTGATGCACCAAACTTGATTAAGAGCTGCCATATGAGCCCATGCTTGAGTGCTTCGACTGCGAGAAACGACATTAACGACATCACAATACACGCTCGTCGATTCATTGGTCCTTTCATCCTCATAGATCATGCTTGTCCCACAAGCTCGTAGACAACGTTACACGCAAATGATGTTTCGAGCTCTGCTTTGGAAGAAAAATAATCGAAAGTACTTCTCGCTTTTGCTCGCAGCTGTTTTTTACATTGTATATTTTAAATGGAACTAGTTGACGACATTTGTGCTGCTGCTTATAAGGACTCATATTTCGCAGTGATCTGTGTGGTTTTTTTGGCTTTGTTCGTTTTTTTCGTTTTTTTTTTTAAAAATTACAATATATTCAGTTGATTTTGAAAAACCCTCTGATTTACAAATCCATAACCAGCCGGCTAATGCTTGCCGTTATCATACACAGGACTCAAATTCGTTCTACTCCCAAAGGCTTTTAGGCAAATTATGCTACCTCATTTGGGTTTTCTAAGTAACATGGTTGGTGGAAGAGTTTGCTCGTTGAATGGTTCAGGCATGTGCTGTTATGACAGTCAGCGAATTCGCCTTAAAACGAGCTGTAATTCATACAGAGGGTATAATGGCCATAAACTTATGCAAACTTTTTCCGTCCCGAAAGAGACTTGGTAGTACACTTTTATTATATAGTCTTTCATCACCATAATCCTATTGCATTAGCGTAAAGCTTCAGCGGTAGAAGCTGGATGAGAGGGTATGTTATTTTATAGGAACTCCTTTTTGGTTTTATACCGAAATGGCTTATGGTTTCGAAAGATAAGAATTTTACTTAGATTTTAATTATACTTGCATAGAAGAGGGTATTGCACTATTCATGTGCACCTCAGGAAATTGTCCTTTCCATAAGGACATGAAAGGCTCTTTTTTTTTCTTTTGCGCCAAAATTATACGAGAAAACAAGCAAAATGAAACGTTGTCCCCAACTGGTTTTGCTCGTGAATTTTTTTTTCCTTTCTGAAAACGAAGCACACCAATTTTTTCAATCTGAACAGATAGATAGCTGTATTCAACATTGACCGTTTTATTTGCGTGGTTTGATAAGTGGCATTATTGCGAACCGTTAAGGGATTTGTGTAATTGAGCGATTTGCATAATAGCGATGATTACTGATGTGGTGTGGCTGCAGATATCCTTCAAAGAGTTGTATGGAAGAACGCTGGAACGTGATCGGTGTGCTAGGCGATTAGACGCATTATCCGTAATGGTACGCTGTCCATACACATGATACATACACTGTGCAACAAATATGAAAACAGAATGCGAAAGCACACACATCCGATCGATTTGTTCCGTATAGCGATACAATAAAATCAACCGATTAATGCTTTCACATATGGGCAATAGCCACCTATGATCCCTTCAGAAGAGATATTTCTGAGGAAACGCAGTGCCAAACCGACATGCAAACGTCGTCGTTTCATGCAGCCTTATGCAATTTAACACGTGATCCGCGTTCATTTTTTGAAGTAATTCTTTTTTTGCCACTGAAAATCGTGTGTTCAACTGAATAGAGTGGCATGAAGCGACGGCTAATTGTCGGTTCGATAATAAAATCGTTCTAGCATATCTTGTATTTCACCGGATACTAGCGCATTCTAAGTTACTGGGTACAATCAAGCATCATTTCGACTCACGCTGTCCTAATGCGGTGCTGCGCTTTCTTGCAGACTCCCTTAAGGTAATTAAATAATTCACTTAAAGTAATTAATTGGCTCCATTGAACTTCATTTGGCCGCGTTTTTTTTCGAGGCTCACATATCATCTAGGCGCTCGCCTACTCACTGGAACTGCTTATACTGGAGGCAGTATTGTTAAGCTTTAAAATGTTCGAAGTTTCTTCAGAATTTAGCATAGAACTTCAAACTTTTGGGATGTAGAAACCTTTTCTCGTGCTTCACAATTTTGATGTGCTGTTCTTTGTTGTACTTGAAATCGCATAAGTTCCTTAACGCACTAAATCGGTAACTGCCTAGAGCACTTCTTAACTATTCGGCCAATCGCTGCCTTCCAAAATTCTCAACTTCGCCATTTTCAATCACTAACTTCATTCCACATTTTATTTTCAAACAGAGTACTCCTTGCATCGCTTCAGCTACATAAACTTGATTCTGGTGAACTGCTCACATATGGAAACAGCTTGTAATCATTCCCATTCTTAAAAAGTGGCAACAAGATGAAGTGGCTAATTACCAGCGAATCGTGTTGACCTTCCTTTTATGCCGTGCTCTTGAGAGTTTCATTGTAGAAGTGCTTTGAACATTTCTATAGCACTGCAATGTCACCAGTATTGACCAATATGGATTTTTTGGTCGTAGGACAACAGTCTGTCAACTGCTATTTTTTCACATTTGAGATTGCCATTGTGCCATTGAAGGGTTTAATGCTCAGAATGGAAGTGACTGTTGCAATGGAACGACTGCCTACGGTCGGGTTCCACATGGTCGTTTGATTTTTCTTTTATATATCAGCGACCTTTTTGGTTGTCTTCGAAAGATATGCTGATTGCCGAGTTCGTGCTGATGGGTATGTCGTTCTTCAACTGCGCCTGTAACTGGTCATTAAAATGGTCCTCTTCCAGTTCTCTTCGTGAATGTATTGTCCTTCATATTGTAGAGTTTAATGATCCTCGTTGTTACTTGCCAGGGAATTTGCCACTGTCCACTCCTGCATGTGATCTAAGCGTTCTCACAGACTCCAGTTAAGCGTCCCATATCATCAAGATTATCCAAGCGCTTATTGCAGATGACGTTGTCTTGTTCGATACATGATGACTTTATCGTATTAAATGTGACGTCCTCTGCTATTCGTGCTTATGCATCGGTGTTTAGAATTTAGGTGCGCCCAGTGCTCGAATATGCCCTAGATGCTTGGCAAACGCGTTTTAAAAAAGATTGCATTCCAACTAAGAAGATTCAGCGATTTTTTGTCGGAGTGGATTTGTAGATAGAAAAAGCAAAATATTGTGATCACCCTAACCGGATGGATCTCTAAACGTTTGAGTTGCAAAATGCTTGCTTTATGCATACTACACAAAATCTTTTTTGGCTTCGTCCACATAGGTCGATCTAAGTTTTTACCTTTTATACATTTCAATAAAGACATTATCTTTAGTTACGTGAAATGCGTTTCCGAGATTTGTTTGTAAACGGTTTAACTGATTCTTCGGTTTCTCCCAGCCGAGTTGCTGGGCAATTCAATTCTTTCTGGTTGCAAACGCAACTTGGATTGATTACCTCTTACTAGCTAATATCGAACGGCATTATTTCATTTGTTGTAGTTATGAATAACTTGTAACTTCATTACTTCAACGCGATCCTTTATTTCTTAAACAATTTGTTTTTATGCGCAATTTCCCTAATGAAATACATAGATGTTTGAGGCGACTTCTGTTCCACACTCCGTACCGCCTGTACTTTATCGTTTCTTAAGGTGTGGCTTCTAAAAAAGCAGCATTGATTCGCGGGAATACCCGCGAATCAGTGCTGCTTTTTTTTGCCATCGCTCGTCGAGGCGCTCATTCAAAGCATTTTTCCATAATCGCATTAGTAGAATGTGTTAATCAACACTGTTTGTGTTCTTTTCTGCTTGCTGAAGTTTTATTCTTAGCTTTATCGGAAGTTAGATGTGCGGCAACAGTATAAACTTATCTACTGATATTTAGAGATGTGAATATTTATGACTTTATAAAACGACAAGGATTGGGAGGGAGGAGTCAAAGAGAGAGGGGAGGAGGAAGCGCAGACGGAAAAGTCTGAAACTTTAGCTTACTAGCAATTACTAGTAGTTGTGAGTTTTACGTAGTTTTCGCAATGAAAATATAATTCACGACTAAAACACTGAAAATATTTCTACTTGGTCAGACTCAAAGGAAGGGGTTGTGACCGTAAGCCTTCCATCTTTAGCATATCAATGTGAATAGTATTACAGTTAGTTTTACACCCACTGGTTGTATCTTTTACGTTATTGTTGTGCAAAAATTATTCGATTGCTTCAAGTTTAGCTCGTGTTAGTTGGGACAGTAATAAGTTCTCAGCTTTTTAACCTTTTCGATCGCAAAGAGATTTGCATCTGCGAAATTAAGTTTTGCCATTTAAAAACGGTTCGTATCACCTTTGGCAGTTTACTGTGCAAACCTGTCAGCGCCATTATTCGAACGTATCACGTTGACCGGTGAGTGTAGACGAGAAAGAAACAGCATTTGAGGCGCGTTGTGTTTAAAGAAAAAAAATTTTTTTCGCCAGCTCTATCTGTTTATGCGCTAACAAGAACGGAATCCGAGCTTACCGCGCCCGGTTCCTAATTATCTCAAGCTACGGGCTCCGTTCGCGGCACTACACGTCCGTTCCACCGTTTGTCATACATTTCTATTCGCACTTTCGCAGTTTGTACGTCATCTGAGCTGGATTCCTTAAACAAAATGCGGCTGAATTTGAATGTGTAGATTCAACTTCGGTCGATCACTGTTCCATCCTTGACCGAACAACGTATGATTGAATTACAGCAAGGAAAGAGCACGTGGCACGACACTTACGTCGGTGGGAATGACGGAGGAGGGGGACGGACGGGAGGAGGGGGGAGGAGAGGAGGTTGGGGATGGAAGGTAACAGAAGTCGCAACATGACATGCATGCTCACTCATACTTGTTTACAAAGGTGCGATGCTATCAGCTGCACTTTCTGAAAAGCTATGAGCGCGCCTATCCCTCCTCGAGAAAGCACTGTCAGACCTAGTGGTGTCTGTCCGTCCCCTATTGAGGCGATTAATGTCTTGTATAAACAATTTTCTACCTGTGAGATGTGTCAGGAGAAACTTATTGCCAGATGATAGGAAATGAGGCATTTGATGAATTACTACGTGAATTCTAGTTGAGCAAAAAGAATGTTTCTATTTGGACAATCGAATTTCACTTATTGAGTTGCGCAAAACGGCGTTAAAGCGCATTAGTATTCTTCTGACAGTCGTTAGGATGTGTTTTTACGTTATGTCCGAATAACTAAATGTGTTAGCGGTGATGAACGAATCTTCTTTTCTAGTAGTTATTTATGAATGCCGCACTCATTAGTGAGAAAGGTTAACTGTAATGTTGAACGAGCGACCTAGTTTGTCACGTGTAACTACTTTAATGTTCTACGCCCGCCATTTTTCCACCATTCAGTAAACACGAAAAACTCGAACGTTTGTTGCCCATAACATGCAGAAACGCAGTTTTTTTTTTTAACAACCATTAAGAATGATCTTCGGTTGATTACCATTTATAATCTTACGGAATTACTCGCAAAACGAGTGGCTTCTAATTTCAGGGGAAAATAAGTTCTTCGTTGTGGATCTTCCTCATAGAAACGGTATTTTAGTCTACCGTATGCTGGCGAATGTATGCGTCTTTTGGTGCGATTCGCACTAGTCGCGTGCGCTGTGATAATCTTTCTTATCTGGTATGGCATATCACGAGCGGCCAACAACGACAGCAACGATCCTGAAACAGGTTACTCTGATATTTTGGCTAGTAGGAGTTCAAGAGGACTATAAAAGTTCAAAAAATATGAAAAAAGACAAGAGCACAAATTTGGAAGTAGACCATTCCGAAAGCGTTCTGTCGAATTCAGGTAACAGCTGCGGCATTACTACAAATAGAATGCTGCACGTTTTATAGTTAGTTTTATGCGGAAATTTCGTTGCTTAACCTTTCGCTTCTAACACTCAAAGTTACGGTGTGTGCTCCTCTTTAAAGCGCCCACCCTTAACAATTCTCAGAAAGTGTGTCAACTCTGAATGCTGTGACAACGGCCGTGCAACCTTTCTACATTTCGTTGTCCCAGTGTTTCGGCAATGTTGTGCATAAGTACACTTCCCTTATTTACGGATCTTTCATTGATCTTCAGTTATAATACTTCTTCTAAGATGAACGGGGATAGATCTTGTTATCACTACCCTTCTTTGCAGTTTACTGCTAAAGAGGGAGTTGAGATTCCGACGAGATTTTGTTTTAGCCGCGACTTTGTGGAAGGAGTGCAAGGTGTTACGAATAAATTAAAAATTCATTTGGTTAAATTCGCTCGGTATTGCATCGGAAACAGTTTCCATAACAGTGACTTCGCTTTGAACATCTTCTAATGATATGTCATCATTAACTTACGTTTTTTTAAAGCATACGTGTTTTTTTTCAAAAGTATTTTTGTCTTTTTCCACCGAGAAAGTGATTCGAAGGCCTTTGATTCAGTCGTCAGTTCTCGAGTCAGCCCACTATTTGTTGTTATCTTAGCATACGTTTAAAGTTGGTTTTGGCCCTTAACCATTTATGAAAAACGCCCTACACTCATATATCACTGGTTTTATTCGTACACAGTGAAAATGCATTGTGAGCAAGGTGTCTTTGCTTTCGTCACTGAGAGTCTGGTTGCCGCTCGAATGGTTATGCTGTCTTTGTTGTGGGAAGGAAATAACGAAGAGGGTTTTATTCGTTGTCGTTCGAAACAAAGAGTGCGGCCGACGGCAGTGGCCGCATAACGTTTTATGTTTGAGACAGCTATCGTGTTACGCTTTTTTTTCTCTGTCGGCTTTTGTCCGTAAAACACATCGCAAGCATTGCACTTGCTGTCATGCAACGCCAAAATCAATACTATTGCTCACATTTACAAGCTCCAAAGCGATGTGCTTGGTTGTAGCGCATGAGTTTATTCAGCTAACGTGCTTACGAAAGTAGTGTGGTGCTAATATTAGGCAAGCCGGAAATGTTAATTAACGAGGCAGTGGGGTGAATATTTGTTGGAAAAACTGCGCTCTAATGGTAGACAGATCTATAGGCCTCGGCGCCAAGCCATGTTTATGAGCCATGTCTTTTTATGCTTTACTGGCACTAGCCAAATCGAGCCTAACAGGATATTGTATGGAGCAGAATACAAAACGTCCAACGCTCTTTGTTTGAAAAATCGCTGGATGGTCAGAAAGCGAAGAAAGTAAACGGAGCGCAGTGACGCTGTGAAATTTAGACTGATAATATGGTAGCTTAAACTAAATATTAAAAGGGTAGTATGCAGTGACTGGTTGGTTCGATTACGTTCTGGCAAGGAATTTCACTGACAGATCATATAATACAGACATCAAACAGTCGTTCATTGAAATTGTATCGGGTCTTACGGCAGGTGCTTTCCTAATACCTACCTGGTTCACTTAAAAGGTGATACAAATATTTATCACCATCAGAAAACTTTGGCTAGCACGAACTCTAATCAACACAAGCGACATAGCGAATCCGACCACAAACCCGTTACTGGCAAACAGAACAAAGCATGACAAAAGTTTTTAATATTATGTATCCACAAATCCCTCGTCTCAAACCTCCTCCAACCTCCCTCAAAGCGCATCATATTGAAATATGTGTGTGAAATTCACTGATGGATTAGCAATTTCATAAGGTATGCCAAATCGTGCAAATGCCTTCGACTGCAAGGCGCTAATATTACGTTCAACTTTTCAATAATTCATCGCGCGGATCGATAATTTCATCAAAAATGCTTCGTTTATGTATGGGTTGCCTTAAGACGCTTTAGAGCGCTCCAGTTTGGTTCTAAAAGGTTTTATATCGATAAGATATTTTTTCACCTCGGGACAATTGGGATGAGTTCTCATTTGTTATGAGAGATCGTGAAATAAATTCAGAATAGCGCGCACGCATAAAGACAGCAGAAAGACAAAGCACCGAATTTAACGAGCGAAAACATCCTCTCTCTGGCTGAAGGAATAATGAAATTGCTATATACTTGTCGCTTTAGATGAGACGGTGCGCATTCTGTTGATGTCTGAGCAGGAAAATCAACAAATGCAACAAATCAGTGTACCGCAAATTACTCTCAATGTGGCCGTTGTTTTAATCGTTTCTCTGCTCAGTGTCGCTTTGCTTATTACGGGTATGCTTCTTATTATTTATTTGTCTCAATTATTCACCTCATTTCTAAACTTTCATCATTGATTATCTGTTCGCTATTCACATATTGTAACTGATCTTTGTATTTCGTTCAACGTTCTACTTGACTTACTTATCGGTTACACTTTCTTAATTTATCAGATATATTCAGTAACTTGAAAATAGATGAGCAGTTAATAGTGAACAGTGGCCATTGGTAGGTAGACTAGGGTAAATGTGGAAAACATATTCTCATTATGAAAAATGCAAATGCGATAAGACGTTCACGCTTGGGCGTTATGGAAAGGTAGGTGCGGTAGTTGGTAACGAGGCCAAATGCGGGCAGTTCGCAAACTGATGCGAGATAAATGCTAAACGTGCTTTTCGAATAGTATAGTAACCTTGAAAGAATTGCGTTCTCTCCACAGAAGTCTTTCGTGAATACAGCCATTCACCTCTACTCGAATTAACACAGTGTGATACCATCATTAACAGTCATTCACCACGCTTACAGGTATCATAGTAGTGGCAGTAACACTTGATCCAACAACGGCAGACAATGAAAGCGACGAAGAGGAGGAGCTTTCTGATGCGAGGACAACGCCTGTTCACAACAACAAATTTGTTCGTTTTTCTCCCACTTCAGTTCTTTCGGGATCTCCCTACTTTTTTTGGAATTCATTTTTGAACGCGTGGACAACTCTTTTCAAAAGCGACCATCCTCTTAACGTTGATTTGAGCTCTTACACACTAATCGATTAACTGGCTGAATCAGCCCTTCCGCTTTCAACTCTTAATCGCCTCCTGCTGACTCTCTGTTTGATGGGGAAATCAGCTTCTACGCGTGTTCCAAACCAAATCACATTACATCGAATAAAGCGTCCCACCGCCACGCCTCTGTTTTTCACGAAGTCTGGAGAGGGAGAGAGGGGCAGTACCTTTTCATGACGCTCGGAGGCGGAACTTGTACATACATAAGATTGAACTGGGGAGACTGTTGATGGAAAGGAAAAATAGACCACACGGGGCTTTCTCTGTTTGAGCAAAAAGGTCTATCCGAGATAATACAGCACTCAATACTATTCGAACGCGTATTTCATGGTTGAATGCATAGAGGTCCCTAACTGTCATGACCGCCTAACTGCAGCAAACGTTCCTATTCGGTTTCTCATTTAAAGTCGTTTCGCCTACTACTCTTAGCAACGTTTCAGCGATGTCGTTCATCTGTACCCATTTTGCTGTTCTGGTATGATCTAGAGCCTTCAGAAGAGGCCAGTGACCACTGCATGGTTTGCAAACATGATTTTTTTCGGTAATCATACATTCGCAGGGGGGGTGAAGCGGGCGCTTGCCCCTCGACCCCTTTTCCATAACCCACTCCCGTTCACCGTCTTATTGGCAAAAAGTAGGTTAACAAATGTTGCTCCCAAGTCAAAATTTTATCTCTTTATAAACTAGACCTCCCAGTTAACGATGAATGACATCTTTTACTTCTTGAAGAAAGCTATTCAAGAAGTGTAAAATAACCGAAAAGAGATGTGGAATCTCCACTCCGACGTTCATGCGGACGTCGTAAGTACGTTGACATTTGCTATGTGATATATTTTTTGAGCCTAGTAGGCTGGCATTGACCGCAAGACTAACGCGCAAAGGTCCGCAAGGTTAATGTGAATGTTGAATATGTCTCATTGCACAAAAATAGGTCTCATTGCACAAACTCATTTCAGTTATGGCACGCGGGCATCTCGTCGCCAACGGGTCGCCTTCTTCCACAGTTCGATACGCTCGCCAGATTGCATTCTTTGTCGGATGTAACGGTCGCTTGATTTAATTGCAAGCAACCGGACCAGCGAATATTTTTTAAATATGCGATAGAGTTTAAACATTATCGAATTAGAACGGCCAATACAAAACTGATTATCGAAGTTTTGCTGCTCGACAGCTTGCGATAGCATGCGACCTTTTCCCAAAATTTCGTTAACGAATCGAGAAGTGTATCAAAAGAATTTACCATTATACACCATTTTGTCTGTAACTCATTCCAGAAGAGTTTCGTCCGAAGGACTGTTACACCTGCTTGAGCAGCATTTATTGCTTAGTGAGTTGCTTATCACATAGCTAACAACGAAGTCTACCATGCAAATTGCAAAAAAAAATTCACAACTTATGATCCTATAAGAACAGCTGCCGTACTTTTACGTGGCGTTCAGTCTGAAACGTGTGCTTTTTTTTTCGAACAGAGTGCGATGCGTAAAATATGATACGCATGTCTTGTTTATTTTAACAAACAAAACATGCCCTCTTCTAGTACACCTCTAAAACGTTTTTTTTTTAAAATCTAAGTTCACGTTTATTTATCAACCTTTTGTAGCTTGATATGGATACTTTTCTAAAAGTTTATTTCACCATTTCAGGCTTTCACTGATAAGCTCACATTTGTTTTTCTTCTTGTTTTGTTTGCCTTCCATAAGCTGTATAGCGCGGTGCCTGACCTATTGCGATTTAACTGAGAAGTAAATTTCACCACTCAGTTACGCACACAATCTATTTTTTCATAAACGATTTGCTTCTTCCTTTCAGATGTATCTCCTATTTACTAGGAGAGATTTACGCTCTTTGAAAGTAAAGTGACTTTGTGGAAAGTGAAATATTTACTACCGAAGAGAATACCATCTGTACAATGATGTCACTTCACTGTTTTTTATACGTTTCGCTATCGGTAAGCAGACACCGTTTCACTGGATTATGTTTAGAACGGATGCGTCGCTGAACAATGCACCACCACCCAGCAACGGTTCCACCTTTGATTACGTGAGCACGTAGGTGTGAACTTAATTTCAATCTATACACACCCGCTTTCAAACGACAAACCTATTGTTAAATGCCGCATATCTACAGTGTTAAATTTTCACAATGCAAACGGGTTGGAGTGAGCACAAAAGAAGAGAACTGATAGGTGAGATGTTGCGGCGGTGCTAAACGACGGTTTACGCTGATGTTTGCTGTATATAAAGCTGTGCCTCACAAAAAAACACGTTACGAATAAAAACATTCTCTTCTACTCGACTCTCTTATGCACCTTCAAAGCGTTTTCATCGAAACGTAACTTTGCCTTAAACCACTCCAAATGATCAATACTGGAAAAAAAATTCAGCATAACACCATCATAACACTGGAATCGATTACTACGCGAATAGGCATGGCAATTGATTGCAAAGGGAATCGTAAATATGGTGAAACAGTTACGAAGCGAGCATGATGAAAAATTTTGTTGTCTTCCAATGTCCGATACGTATTCGAAAGAAAACCTAGTGATCGATATTGAACTTTAACAACAATTTTGTTCGCTTCTCATTAGCGGAATTCTACAACAGCAAAAATTCTCAAAGCGGAACGGCATTTTTTTAAAAACTGTTTAGTTAAAGAACACGACGGTTCATAAATTAGCATTGATATTAGAGCGACAATAACATATTAGTTTGCAAAATCACGAATTTGTTCGAGTCTCCTCACTGACAACTTTAAAAACAATTTACCGTACGGGAAAAGTAGACAAAAGTGCGCTATGAAAGGCTCCGTTAGCTGCCGCATGTAAGTTGCAAAGTGTTTTTGCGAGCTAAACTAGAAATTCGCAATGTAGTAGCAAAATAAAAGTTGATTGAATTGAATCATAAGATGCCTCAAGAGAAACTTATTCGACGAGCCAAAAGTCAGAAGCTGAACTTAGACTGCTAAAAATAACAAAATCGAACAACCGTCGGTTTATCGGTCAACAAAAAAGCCATAACAATCAACGTCTCAACACCGCAGAAAAACTGCATCAAATACGAACTCGCAAGACAAAAGGAAATAATTACCAAATCGGTAACCAGACTTCGTTAATGTGCTTGTGTGCAGTGTAGCATTTGAATTTCGATTTCAATAATTTCGACAATTCGGTGACAATAATCTTTTCTAACACATGACTTGACAATAATCCTCTTTTGATATGGCATACATTGGAATTCGCTGGAAAGAAAAAAAAAGAAAAAACCAAAATACTCATTGAAGTGAGAGAAGGCGTTTAAATTTAACAAACAGCCTTCAATAAATCATGAAATGTTAAACGACAACTAAATTATGACCGAGTCAAAACAATATATGTGACAAAGCATTACACTAATAAAACGGCGCACCATACTCCCACACACGTATCGAATACATCAAAACGACATTTATGGTTGCTTGCCAAAATTCACAAAGCGCAAAACTTTCCTTTCATCTGCTCAAAAGACAAATTCAGTGAAACGTTCGTTTCATGTTTTCTAACTTTCGGGTTTTCAATTTACTATGCTTCTAATAGAACTCTTTATATTACGTTACGATACTCATAATAGAACACAACACTCGCTACACAAACCATTGCAAACTATCGCTTGGCATTTGCAACATTAAAAATCCTTATCCATTCTTTCGGAATTAAGCTATTCCAAGCGTACTTTTGTCAAAAACTATGTATAAGGCAATTTCTGCATTGCACAGAAGCAAAATGAACTCCAGTGATAAAAGCTGTTTCAGCAGTATCTCGCATAAAATGCAAATGGAATATAAAGATAACAATTTCTAGTAGCCTTTAGGGCAACAACAACGTATAAAACTTAGGAAGACGATAATATGCATTTAAGGTAATTGCCACTAAAACATGCAGCATAGTTCAAAAGATTACAAAACCAAAAACAACGACAAATAACGAAAACATCTACGACAGTACCTAAATGAAAACCCATAATGCGTGATGTTGAAGCCATCCTTAGAAAGCATTCAATGACAGCTATGAACGATTCTTCTTGTTCCGGTTACACCACCAATTACGAGACTTTTGCTAACAAATAACGCAAACCAGAAAAACTGCATCACTCCTCTTGCACATCCTTAAAAAGTACGTTTCGTATTCTAATCAACTCACATAAAAGAAGTATTCGTTGAAAAACTAAACCGTCCAAATTTCCTCATAAGCTGCTAATGAAATCCGCGGTTATCATCATGCAATTCATTTTTGTAGAGTCACTGTACCACAACCTCTAATCTTTACTTTTTTTAGACCCCCCCCCCCCCCCCCCCCATTCGACGAGCCAAAAGTCAGAAGCTGAACTTAGACTGCTAAAAATAACAAAATCGAACAACCGTCGGTTTATCGGCCAACAAAAAAGCCATAACAATCAACGTCTCAACACCGCAGAAAAACTGCATCAAATACGAACTCGCAAGACAAAAGGAAATAATTACCAAATCGGTAACCAGACTTCGTTAATGTGCTTGTGTGCAGTGTAGCATTTGAATTTCGATTTCAATAATTTCGACAATTCGGTGACAATAATCTTTTCTAACACATGACTTGACAATAATCCTCTTTTGATATGGCATACATTGGAATTCGCTGGAAAGAAAAAAAAAGAAAAAACCAAAATACTCATTGAAGTGAGAGAAGGCGTTTAAATTTAACAAACAGCCTTCAATAAATCATGAAATGTTAAACGACAACTAAATTATGACCGAGTCAAAACAATATATGTGACAAAGCATTACACTAATAAAACGGCGCACCATACTCCCACACACGTATCGAATACATCAAAACGACGTTTATGGTTGCTTGCCAAAATTCACAAAGCGCAAAACTTTCCTTTCATCTGCTCAAAAGACAAATTCAGTGAAACGTTCGTTTCATGTTTTCTAACTTTCGGGTTTTCAATTTACTATGCTTCTAATAGAACTCTTTATATTACGTTACGATACTCATAATAGAACACAACACTCGCTACACAAACCATTGCAAACTATCGCTTGGCATTTGCAACATTGAAAATCCTTACCCATTCTTTCGGAATTAAGCTATTCCAAGCGTACTTTTGTCAAAAACTATGTATAAGGCAATTTCTGCATTGCACAGAACCAAAATGAACTCCAGTGATAAAAGCTGTTTCAGCAATATCTCGCATAAAATGCAAATGGAATATAAAGATAACAATTTCTAGTAGCCTTTAGGGCAACAACAACGTATAAAACTTAGGAAGACGATAGATAATATGCATTTAAGGTAATTGCCACTAAAACATGCAGCATAGTTCAAAAGATTACAAAACCAAAAACAACGACAAATAACGAAAACATCTACGACAGTACCTAAATGAAAACCCATAATGCGTGATGTTGAAGCCATCCTTAGAAAGCATTCAATGACAGCTATGAACGATTCTTCTTGTTCCGGTTACACCACCAATTACGAGACTTTTGCTAACAAATAACGCAAACCAGAAAAACTGCATCACTCCTCTTGCACATCCTTAAAAAGTACGTTTCGTATTCTAATCAACTCACATAAAAGAAGTATTCGTTGAAAAACTAAACCGTCCAAATTTCCTCATAAGCTGCTAATGAAATCCGCGGTTATCATCATGCAATTCATTTTTGTAGAGTCACTGTACCACAACCTCTAATCTTTACTTTTTTTAGACCCCCCCCCCCCCCCCCC
>JPKZ01000441.1:251291-264288 GCA_000803305.1 Toxocara canis
GTTGACAGTGCGGGGCAAACAATGAATCGACCGCTGTTTTTCGTTATCTACTTCACGAAGGAACGTCGTCGAACGCAAAACTTACAATAGGTATGAATATATTAGCTATATGCGAGTCATAATAAAACTATGTTGGAAGGCATTTCGTTCATCCCTAACGCCAACAAGAGACCATCAGCAGTCATAGTTGTTAAAAGACGGAACTAACGACTAATCCAACCGACTCTTCTCAACGAACCGCCGGTCATACCTCAGAAAGACTGCTAGTGAGCAAAAGATACAAGAAATAAGGTTGCTCACAGACGAATCAACAAGAGTAGTCAACAGTGTAAAATAAAATGAACAAACGTCTACCCTGGGGCCGTTTTTAACCTCGCCGGCAACCTGCAGTCGAATTTTGACGATCTCGAGGGGATTCGTAAAAATCACTTGACTGGCACCACCACAACCACCGGCCAGAATCTCTGCCCACAGCGGAATGTGCCCATCGACGGTAAACTTATCGCGTACCGTGTCGTTTACGGTCAACTTTATCGCCTTCTCGGGAGCAACCCCAACAACTTGTGGTAACAAACCACGATAAAGTCCCAAAATCCCTAAAGCAACACTCACAATTCAACTGATGAGTGGATTAATATTAATAATATTCATGAAGAAAGGTTCTATACAGTTTGGGAAAAAATATCCTCCTATTCAAGTGACCAACTTGTTAACATTTACAGTAAAATGAAACAAGTACATTCAGCATTATTCCATAACGAACAAGAACACAAATTGCCTCACAATATTTTAAAACTTGCATGAGCCACCACTCTTCCTATCGAATTTTCTGAGCTGCTATTTTTAAGGACCGGAAAAATCATGGCGTAGCCCAAAATCGGCTCAAAGACGGAACGAGCCCTCCGATGCTGTGTACCGCAGCAATCCGCAGCGCATTACTGAGCCGTTGCATCGAACTTTCTAATCCATCATTTCTGGACCAAAACTTTGCTACTTGATCTATTTATCTCACACGATTACTTAACGTTGTCAGACCCTGCAGCCACACTCAGAAGAGGAGTCTTCACTGATCAATCAGGTGCCCATAAAACAGAACTAGCACCAAAAATGTTATGGTGTCCGGAATATTCGAAAGCATGTGCAGTCAGTTTTGTTGAAACTGACAACATTTTGTTTTCAATTAAAAAAAACAAGCCGATGAAAAATTGAGTTCTGTTAAAGAGGGATTATAAGGTCACCCAAACGACGAGGAAACATCGTGCCAAAAGGCAAACTACCTTGGTCAGTGGTCTCATTCAAGCCAACATCACTCTTTAAAATTTTCTCAAAATTATTCAGACATCCTACCAAATTAGATTTCGAAAAATGGACCTTCAAATTTGATGACTTTTTTAAAACAGTCGAAACTGTGTTTATAGGCAACTTCGCCAATTAAAGGGCCGCTGCGTTGATTCTGCATGCGTGTCTTGACCAGATCGATTGGGTAGACCGCCGTCGCACCACACGCTCCAGCGATGGAGCCGATCGTGAAGCGATACGCACTTTCCAGAACCTTGTAATTTAACACTTCTTAACACTATATCACATAATACGCTGTCAGTTCGAAGAGGTGAATAAGACTGAACATATTTGAAATAAATGATCCATCTCTTCGCTCCCTGATTTAGTTGACAACAGATTACGATATGCGACAGCGATATACTTTTCGCGCTTATACAGAAAAAATCTTTTATTACTAGTACACAGCGTTAATGAAATTTTGCTGCGTGTGCTACAAAACTGCCAGTGAAAAGTTTTATTATATTTATCTCCTTTAGTTTAAACCCACATAAACGGTGGCCTGAGGTGCAATTCTTTTCCTTGCGAGCATCAATTCGAATTTTACTCGAGTCGAAATCACCGTTTAATGTACGCCGCTTTACTTGGAATCTGTGTAATTTCTGGTAAAGTTGACTGAGTCAAGCATAGAGGACTGCGGTTATACCCCGCTAAAAATGGGTTATGACTGGAGAGCTCAAGCATACCGATATGCTCACATTTCAAGTCTCGATCGCATTTTTAAGTTTTGACTGCTTTTGAAATATGAAACTGCAGTCATACTACAAAAGCAACTAAAAAGAAGCAGAAAATATGTGCCGAAGAAATAAGAGTGCTAAAGAAGAAATAGATATTAAAATCCTTACAGCAGCTACTACACCACGTTCTTCTTTCGTTTTCACTGCTCTCACAGTAGTAGGTCTTGGAGTGTACGAAATACTTTTTAGCCTCTGCGGGTCGATATATTCAATGTCACGTAAAGAGAGCGTCTTCTTGCCCGGATGAGCTGCCTCGGCTAAGTTGAACAAAATTTCAACCTTAAAACACATCATTTCACCTCCACCACACATCACAACGTATATCTGAAAGGAAGCGAAAGTGTAACAAACTAAAGCTCTAGCTGATACTGTAAACGACGGCAAGGTAGACCAGGAAACTGATAACATTCAAACTACGAAGAGCGCTTTCTATCCGGGAAACAAATTCAGCAAATCAAATCCTAACGACCCTCAACTTTGTCAGACGAGCATTCAACCTTAAGAGCCAAAAAAGTGAGCCGAAGAAGATAATTAGATTCAAAACATCAAAACATCAAAAAATAACCACACCTAGGCGGTATGAAGTAGAAGTAGAATTATGAAATATAACTCATCTTTATTTGGCAAACGAGCAGTGTGAAGTATTTAGCCACAGTTCCCTTTAAAAAATAGGTCAGACCGAAACCGTTTTAGAACAGCACCGCAATATTTGAATCTCTGTAGACTAATTTTACAGTTACAGATGAAACAACAAAAAGCGCTTTAATTTGAAAGAAGAAAATGTTTAGACAAGACGCGTAACTGATCATACCCAGAGTTACGAATCGATTAATTATGAGCCCAAAGCTAAGAAAGAATACACTTGAAAATTAACGCGGTAAAAAAGCAGCTCCTATTCCCTAACCCTCATATCAATGCGTAATGAAAAAAAAAGAAGCAGATGAAGCGACCTCAAAGGGAGTGATCTGAGGATAGCTCTGTGTGGCGTTCAAAAACTCTTCTCGCGTCATCTCGTGCTGCAAACTGCCGCGTGCGTTTCTCACATATATTTGCTTTATGAGTTCCATTTGCGAAAGCACGCTATTGAATGCCGTATAAAACGCATATGTGACCTGAAAATGAATACGAGTACTCCGTATTGGATGGCAATCCAGTTATCACCCCTTTTCCATGCTAGATTCGAAAGTTTGCTCACGTACAATGGGTACAACTGAATGATCCTAAACTATAAATGTGGCACAAGTAAAGAAGCCTGCAATACGAGAATGATAATTAAAGAAATGAGCTTTTGAAAAAATATAAGAACTAGCAAACAATTAAAACCATTTTGCATTGCACACTTGCCATCGGCGACGCCACCGTGTCAAAAAATCTTATTTATACTGCACGACGGTACAGCACAGTATTCATATCAAAATGAGCTTTGGACGTAATCACAACATTTACATCGGTTTTGGGCCTGGGGGCAGTATAGTATCCATGCCAAAACTGCCCATGCTGTTTGTCATTTTCCTTTCGATAAATGCGAAAGCTTCTTACCGTATTCACATTACGTTATATTACCGTTCAAAATTTCAACCTCTCTCTCCTCTTCCTCACTCCTCTCCTACAAACACTTTGTAAAGACAAGACCTTGTTTCCACAACCACATGCGCCACTGAAATTGTTTGACTGGACTGTGTATTAATCGACGCTTTTTAAGTATCCAATTGTAACCGCTACTTGCAAAACGTGAATTCAAAAGTCACAAAAATTTGAAAATTTGAAATTAATTGAGAAAGTTAAAAACTGAAAAAAAGTGCAACCAAAAAAAGGTGCACTGAAGAGATAATGAACCAGTGGCGCACTGCAAGCCTCCAGCCATTTCAACACACCTTACTTTTTCAACGGCCCAAATGAGAATGAGTTGGTATTAAGAAAAGAACTCTCTGCAATGCTTCATACTACCAATCCGATACTAAACAGTGATGGTGAAAGCGAAGGAAAGTTAACGGGCATACCCGATGGCCAGCCGCATTTCCACCTGACACAGTAATCAAATTCTTTTGGACGAAATCCGTCAGCAAATGCTTCTTGATAGTCGTCATTATTTTGAGGAAATCGACTGAAGAAATTGTTCCATCCGCGTTTTTGTCATACCTTAAACATGCTAACCTTCAAAGGTTACAGTAAACATCAACAGTCCTCGTCGAAAAAAAAAGATCAAGCGAATTTCAGCGCTACGTTCAAGAGCAAAAATTATTTGCGCGCCGACATTTCTCGCATTCTTTTTCTTCGCTTTTCTCTTTTTTTTTTCTCAACTCCCTCAACCCCTACCCTCCACTGATCCTCAAAATATTCGAAAACTCTGCGTGAATGCCTCTAATCTTAGGATAAGCAATGAACTGGACGCCTACTCAAACATGTATACGTCTAAAACATGCACACGTGACGATAATAAATTTTCGAACCGGCTAAAGGATGATTCAACGAACTGAAGCATTTAAATACTATTTCAAATTTATTCCTCGCAGAGTGTAGCAAATTTCGCACATGCTGAGTGCAAATACTCAGATTATACTCAATGCATGCTCGTTTGGTTTACAAGCGTTCAACAACATGTTATGTATTTGAAGCTATCCGCACTCGTCAAAGCAAAATAAAACCCACTGAAATCGACTTTAGGCACACCTTCGATTTAATGGCAAGATAGCACGGTAACAGAAGTCGACAGGAACTTTTAAACGAGTGCCGAGAATAAAGAGACAAACAGAAACTTACTTTTTAAAAGCTTGGATGCCTAGTTCCTCGTAAAAATCATGGAGGAGTTGGCAAAATGCCAAATATCCAAGAGCACGCTTTTTGTCCCTATAAAAACCGATAGTTAAGTCAACGAAAAAAAGGCAGTCAAAACAGGAAAAAAGACGTTCCGAAACTGAGAAAAATCTGTGCGCAAGCGAAAAAAATTATTCCCAAATCGGAGCAAGTCACTTCAACTAGTTGGCAACAACGTTACATAAGAATAGGATTTTTTTTTTTCAAAACTAACACCAAAAAAGGCCATTCCAGTTGCATAATGCGCTTTTGGTTTTTATTTCTAGATTTCTGAAATTTCTCTAAGATCTCTAAGATTTCTAAAAGTCCACTACCACACATACCTTTCGTATTCAGTTATCCCAATAAGGAACGACAGAACGCGCTTGTTTCTAACCATCACAAAAAGCATATGAAATAAACGAGGCACATAACCGTTGATTTTAGAAGAAAAGCATGTTCACATCGATCTACTTTCTAGCATGAATTCAAATAAAGTTTTCCAGCTAGACTACTACAAGTATTAGGATCAAAGCCACCGTAATTAATGAGAGCAAGCATTCATGTCTTCTCCAAAGTTAAGTGAGAAGGAGAAATAGTCTCGGCGGTTGGAGATAATGAATTTTGGAGGAAGACATGCGCGGTGACCTGCCAAAATATCGCTTAATAAAATCGGAGTTGAAGTCGAAATCCATTTCGACGAGCGGCCTCGTGTGTCGGATTATTTTCTCGAACTCATCGCACGTTATTGACTCGGAAGCGTTCTTGTCGAATAACCCAAATGCGGTCAGGTAGAGCGCATCCGGACTAAACAAACACAAATTTCGTCTTATTTTCAGCGTTTACAGACGTTACTTTATTTGACAATGATCTGCTGAGCTACTGCGGTATTAAATGATCGCATTGCTTCTTTGGAAGCATCACAGCGCATCTGCATCATCTCGATAACTAGCTCATCCTCTGAATTCATTATTGTGTAACTCATCATTACGAGTAGTGTTCACAGCAGAAACAGTCAAAACGATCTCAATGAACAAAGCGAATATGAAGCTGAAATGATAGAAACCTGCACAGAATCGACTCGAATGCGCTGAATTCCTCGAAGGAGATAAAACCATCCTTTGTTGTATCAGCAGCGCTAAGAGGTGAATAAGACTGAACATATTTGAAATAAATGATCCATCTCTTCGCTCCCTGATTTAGTTGACAACAGATTACGATATGCGACAGCGATATACTTTTCGCGCTTATACAGAAAAAATCTTTTATTACTAGTACACAGCGTTAATGAAATTTTGCTGCGTGTGCTACAAAACTGCCAGTGAAAAGTTTTATTATATTTATCTCCTTTAGTTTAAACCCACATAAACGGTGGCCTGAGGTGCAATTCTTTTCCTTGCGAGCATCAATTCGAATTTTACTCGAGTCGAAATCACCGTTTAATGTACGCCGCTTTACTTGGAATCTGTGTAATTTCTGGTAAAGTTGACTGAGTCAAGCATAGAGGACTGCGGTTATACCCCGCTAAAAATGGGTTATGACTGGAGAGCTCAAGCATACCGATATGCTCACATTTCAAGTCTCGATCGCATTTTTAAGTTTTGACTGCTTTTGAAATATGAAACTGCAGTCATACTACAAAAGCAACTAAAAAGAAGCAGAAAATATGTGCCGAAGAAATAAGAGTGCTAAAGAAGAAATAGATATTAAAATCCTTACAGCAGCTACTACACCACGTTCTTCTTTCATTTTCACTGCTCTCACAGTAGTAGGTCTTGGAGTGTACGAAATACTTTTTAGCCTCTGCGGATCGATATATTCAATGTCACGTAAAGAGAGCGTCTTCTTGCCCGGATGAGCTGCCTCGGCTAAGTTGAACAAAATTTCAACCTTAAAACACATCATTTCACCTCCACCACACATCACAACGTATATCTGAAAGGAAGCGAAAGTGTAACAAACTAAAGCTCTAGCTGATACTGTAAACGACGGCAAGGTAGACCAGGAAACTGATAACATTCAAACTACGAAGAGCGCTTTCTATCCGGGAAACAAATTCAGCAAATCAAATCCTAACGACCCTCAACTTTGTCAGACGAGCATTCAACCTTAAGAGCCAAAAAAGTGAGCCGAAGAAGATAATTAGATTCAAAACATCAAAACATCAAAAAATAACCACACCTAGGCGGTATGAAGTAGAAGTAGAATTATGAAATATAACTCATCTTTATTTGGCAAACGAGCAGTGTGAAGTATTTAGCCACAGTTCCCTTTAAAAAATAGGTCAGACCGAAACCGTTTTAGAACAGCACCGCAATATTTGAATCTCTGTAGACTAATTTTACAGTTACAGATGAAACAACAAAAAGCGCTTTAATTTGAAAGAAGAAAATGTTTAGACAAGACGCGTAACTGATCATACCCAGAGTTACGAATCGATTAATTATGAGCCCAAAGCTAAGAAAGAATACACTTGAAAATTAACGCGGTAAAAAAGCAGCTCCTATTCCCTAACCCTCATATCAATGCGTAATGAAAAAAAAAGAAGCAGATGAAGCGACCTCAAAGGGAGTGATCTGAGGATAGCTCTGTGTGGCGTTCAAAAACTCTTCTCGCGTCATCTCGTGCTGCAAACTGCCGCGTGCGTTTCTCACATATATTTGCTTTATGAGTTCCATTTGCGAAAGCACGCTATTGAATGCCGTATAAAACGCATATGTGACCTGAAAATGAATACGAGTACTCCGTATTGGATGGCAATCCAGTTATCACCCCTTTTCCATGCTAGATTCGAAAGTTTGCTCACGTACAATGGGTACAACTGAATGATCCTAAACTATAAATGTGGCACAAGTAAAGAAGCCTGCAATACGAGAATGATAATTAAAGAAATGAGCTTTTGAAAAAATATAAGAACTAGCAAACAATTAAAACCATTTTGCATTGCACACTTGCCATCGGCGACGCCACCGTGTCAAAAAATCTTATTTATACTGCACGACGGTACAGCACAGTATTCATATCAAAATGAGCTTTGGACGTAATCACAACATTTACATCGGTTTTGGGCCTGGGGGCAGTATAGTATCCATGCCAAAACTGCCCATGCTGTTTGTCATTTTCCTTTCGATAAATGCGAAAGCTTCTTACCGTATTCACATTACGTTATATTACCGTTCAAAATTTCAACCTCTCTCTCCTCTTCCTCACTCCTCTCCTACAAACACTTTGTAAAGACAAGACCTTGTTTCCAGATACTGTAAACGACGGCAAGGTAGACCAGGAAACTGATAACATTCAAACTACGAAGAGCGCTTTCTATCCGGGAAACAAATTCAGCAAATCAAATCCTAACGACCCTCAACTTTGTCAGACGAGCATTCAACCAGAGCAGCCAAAAAGTGAGCCGAAGAAGATAATTAGATTCAAAACATCAAAACATCAAAAAATAACCACACCTAGTCGGTATGAAGTAGAAGTAGAATTATGAAATATAACTCATCTTTATTTGGCAAACGAGCAGTGTGAAGTATTTAGCCACAGTTCCCTTTAAAAAATAGGTCAGACCGAAACCGTTTTAGAACAGCACCGCAATATTTGAATCTCTGTAGACTAATTTTACAGTTACAGATGAAACAACAAAAAGCGCTTTAATTTGAAAGAAGAAAATGTTTAGACAAGACGCGTAACTGATCATACCCAGAGTTACGAATCGATTAATTATGAGCCCAAAGCTAAGAAAGAATACACTTGAAAATTAACGCGGTAAAAAAGCAGCTCCTATTCCCTAACCCTCATATCAATGCGTAATGAAAAAAAAAGAAGCAGATGAAGCGACCTCAAAGGGAGTGATCTGAGGATAGCTCTGTGTGGCGTTCAAAAACTCTTCTCGCGTCATCTCGTGCTGCAAACTGCCGCGTGCGTTTCTCACATATATTTGCTTTATGAGTTCCATTTGCGAAAGCACGCTATTGAATGCCGTATAAAACGCATATGTGACCTGAAAATGAATACGAGTACTCCGTATTGGATGGCAATACAGTTATCACCCCTTTTCCATGCTAGATTCGAAAGTTTGCTCACGTACAATGGGTACAACTGAATGATCCTAAACTATAAATGTGGCACAAGTAAAGAAGCCTGCAATACGAGAATGATAATTAAAGAAATGAGCTTTTGAAAAAATATAAGAACTAGCAAACAATTAAAACCATTTTGCATTGCACACTTGCCATCGGCGACGCCACCGTGTCAAAAAATCTTATTTATACTGCACGACGGTACAGCACAGTATTCATATCAAAATGAGCTTTGGACGTAATCACAACATTTACATCGGTTTTGGGCCTGGGGGCAGTATAGTATCCATGCCAAAACTGCCCATGCTGTTTGTCATTTTCCTTTCGATAAATGCGAAAGCTTCTTACCATATTCACATTACGTTATATTACCGTTCAAAATTTCAACCTCTCTCTCTCCTCTTCCTCACTCCTCTCCTACAAACACTTTGTAAAGACAAGACCTTGTTTCCACAACCACATGCGCCACTGAAATTGTTTGACTGGACTGTGTATTAATCGACGCTTTTTAAGTATCCAATTGTAACTGCTACTTGCAAAACGTGAATTCAAAAGTCACAAAAATTTGAAAATTTGAAATTAATTGAGAAAGTTAAAAACTGAAAAAAAGTGCAACCAAAAAAAGGTGCACTGAAGAGATAATGAACCAGTGGCGCACTGCAAGCCTCCAGCCATTTCAACACACCTTACTTTTTCAACGGCCCAAATGAGAATGAGTTGGTATTAAGAAAAGAACTCTCTGCAATGCTTCATACTACCAAACCGATACTAAACAGTGATGGTGAAAGCGAAGGAAAGTTAACGGGCATACCCGATGGCCAGCCGCATTTCCACCTGACACAGTAATCAAATTCTTTTGGACGAAATCCGTCAGCAAATGCTTCTTGATAGTCGTCATTATTTTGAGGAAATCGACTGAAGAAATTGTTCCATCCGCGTTTTTGTCATACCTTAAACATGCTAACCTTCAAAGGTTACAGTAAACATCAACCGAAAACTGCAAAACGTGAATTCAAAAGTCACAAAAATTTGAAAATAATTGAAAAAGTTAAAAACTGAAAAAAAGTGCAACCAAAAAAAGGTGCACTGAAGAGATAATGAACCAGTGGCGCACTGCAAGCCTCCAGCCATTTCAACACACCTTACTTTTTCAACGGCCCAAATGAGAATGAGTTGGTATTAAGAAAAGAACTCTCTGCAATGCTTCATACTACCAATCCGATACTAAACAGTGATGGTGAAAGCGAAGGAAAGTTAACGGGCATACCCGATGGCCAGCCGCATTTCCACCTGACACAGTAATCAAATTCTTTTGGACGAAATCCGTCAGCAAATGCTTCTTGATAGTCGTCATTATTTTGAGGAAATCGACTGAAGAAATTGTTCCATCCGCGTTTTTGTCATACCTTAAACATGCTAACCTTCAAAGGTTACAGTAAACATCAACAGTCCTCGTCGAAAAAAAAAGATCAAGCGAATTTCAGCGCTACGTTCAAGAGCAAAAATTATTTGCGCGCCGACATTTCTCGCATTCTTTTTCTTCGCTTTTCTCTTTTTTTTTTCTCAACTCCCTCAACCCCTACCCTCCACTGATCCTCAAAATATTCGAAAACTCTGCGTGAATGCCTCTAATCTTAGGATAAGCAATGAACTGGACGCCTACTCAAACATGTATACGTCTAAAACATGCACACGTGACGATAATAAATTTTCGAACCGGCTAAAGGATGATTCAACGAACTGAAGCATTTAAATACTATTTCAAATTTATTCCTCGCAGAGTGTAGCAAATTTCGCACATGCTGAGTGCAAATACTCAGATTATACTCAATGCATGCTCGTTTGGTTTACAAGCGTTCAACAACATGTTATGTATTTGAAGCTATCCGCACTCGTCAAAGCAAAATAAAACCCACTGAAATCGACTTTAGGCACACCTTCGATTTAATGGCAAGATAGCACGGTAACAGAAGTCGACAGGAACTTTTAAACGAGTGCCGAGAATAAAGAGACAAACAGAAACTTACTTTTTAAAAGCTTGGATGCCTAGTTCCTCGTAAAAATCATGGAGGAGTTGGCAAAATGCCAAATATCCAAGAGCACGCTTTTTGTCCCTATAAAAACCGATAGTTAAGTCAACGAAAAAAAGGCAGTCAAAACAGGAAAAAAGACGTTCCGAAACTGAGAAAAATCTGTGCGCAAGCGAAAAAAATTATTCCCAAATCGGAGCAAGTCACTTCAACTAGTTGGCAACAACGTTACATAAGAATAGGATTTTTTTTTTTCAAAACTAACACCAAAAAAGGCCATTCCAGTTGCATAATGCGCTTTTGGTTTTTATTTCTAGATTTCTGAAATTTCTCTAAGATCTCTAAGATTTCTAAAAGTCCACTACCACACATACCTTTCGTATTCAGTTATCCCAATAAGGAACGACAGAACGCGCTTGTTTCTAACCATCACAAAAAGCATATGAAATAAACGAGGCACATAACCGTTGATTTTAGAAGAAAAGCATGTTCACATCGATCTACTTTCTAGCATGAATTCAAATAAAGTTTTCCAGCTAGACTACTACAAGTATTAGGATCAAAGCCACCGTAATTAATGAGAGCAAGCATTCATGTCTTCTCCAAAGTTAAGTGAGAAGGAGAAATAGTCTCGGCGGTTGGAGATAATGAATTTTGGAGGAAGACATGCGCGGTGACCTGCCAAAATATCGCTTAATAAAATCGGAGTTGAAGTCGAAATCCATTTCGACGAGCGGCCTCGTGTGTCGGATTATTTTCTCGAACTCATCGCACGTTATTGACTCGGAAGCGTTCTTGTCGAATAACCCAAATGCGGTCAGGTAGAGCGCATCCGGACTAAACAAACACAAATTTCGTCTTATTTTCAGCGTTTACAGACGTTACTTTATTTGACAATGATCTGCTGAGCTACTGCGGTATTAAATGATCGCATTGCTTCTTTGGAAGCATCACAGCGCATCTGCATCATCTCGATAACTAGCTCATCCTCTGAATTCATTATTGTGTAACTCATCATTACGAGTAGTGTTCACAGCAGAAACAGTCAAAACGATCTCAATGAACAAAGCGAATATGAAGCTGAAATGATAGAAACCTGCACAGAATCGACTCGAATGCGCTGAATTCCTCGAAGGAGATAAAACCATCCTTTGTTGTATCAGCAGCGCTCGCTAGAAGCCGTATTGTTTCCTTGTTATAATTATCCGCCGGATACAGTCCCAAATACCTACAAACTGCCACAAACCAATTTCCGTCTAAACATGTAAAATCCTCTATCGAACGCTCTTAGCATTCAATTTGAGCATAAACCAATCCTCAAATATAAACTTTGAAGACATCCCAGTTATCGTTTATTTAAGACATCCTATCTACCCTCTCCTTTTCAGAACTAAAACCTGTGAGATGGCTTTCAGTAGCCGGCTTACGCAACCCTATAGGACATGCTATCGAAGATGAAATCTCTAGGATGTCTTCAGACGAAACCAGTGACAAACCTGCGAATAAAATCATCGGCAGTCATGTACCGAACTCCACCTTTGACCACGCTGGCATACTTATTGAAAACATCTAATAAGGCATCAGATCTAGTTCTCGAAACTGCTGCACGTCGTGCGGATGCGTAATCGAGCTCGCAGCATGCACATCGCCACGGAGCAATGTCCGCCCATCGGTTCGTACTCGTTGTGCACTGCCCAACCTCTCCGAACTAAAACGCGAACACCTCTCGTAGACAATTTGGAGCGCACACCAGACAAAAACAACACAACACGCGCTCTTAATATAAAATAGCTCCTATGAAAATACGGCTCATGCAACCACAACAATGCAAACAGCGTAAATGTGAAGACATTGCAGAAATATGTCCAAAATACCTTAGCGAACCAAATCGTCATAAATAAAGAATACTGACGTTCAGTCAGGATGGAAGATGCCACGGTGGCTTTCAAAATTGCATTTGCAATCGCCTCTCTGTTCGTTGTGTCAGCATGGAGCATGGTCGCACAAGACGAAGCGGGTG
>JPKZ01000441.1:282845-300958 GCA_000803305.1 Toxocara canis
GGGAGAAGACGGGTGGGAAGTAGCGGGGTAGGTGACCAGGTAGTAAGGATGTAGGTAAGTATATGGTAAGGGGTAGGTGGTAGATAGTAGAGCTGGCACGTGAAACGGGTAAAAGGAGGTAGATGGACAAGTAGCGGGGGAATAAGTGGGTAGGTAGTGTGGGACTAGGTAGTCGGCAGGTAGTACGGAGCTAAGTAGCCATGTGATAGGGGGCAGGTGGGCCGGTAGATAGCACGGGTAATATTAGGCGGTATGGCGGGCAGGTAAGGTGGTAACAGAGGAACTGAAAGGGAAGACGTCGGTAGAAATACGGGTAGGTAAGAAGACGGGCAGAGGGGAAGGTAGGTGTACGCTGGTGATAGCATGAGCAGGTAGTAATGGTAGCGGGATGTATTATGGGAGTCGCGGAACGTCCTGAAGGGACCGCGTTACAGCCCGACACCTTTAGGAAGGAGAGGGTCTTTTGTCGAAAGACGTGTAAACGTCTTAAAGAACGCATGCAACCACATATCCAATAGGATAACTATACACGGAAGCCACAATACATGCGTAAGTATAAACATTGCACATAACCATGCCCTTAAAAATCCATAGAGATTGATCAAAACAAAGACGAGAGATCATAAGCAATATACGCATAGGAATGCAAAATGAACATTTGGTAATGAATTATAGCCGGCAGGCAGCAGATATTGTCGATAGATCGCAATGCTCCAAGCGTCGCTTAAAGCACGACAAATTACCAGCCATAACCACATCATACGGTAAAGTTCCAGATAGGTACAACACGAAAAGCAAAGGAATTGAGCACATCCGATCGATTCGTTGTCTTCCTTTCAATTTACAGAGGGTGAAGCCTCGAGCGTGATGCAAACTTTGTAAAAGGAAAAATACTTTCGAACGGAATTCCTGAAAAACCTTTAACGATCTTAAAACAAATGTAAACTGAACTGAACTCTTCGATGCCACAGAGGTTTCAAATCAAAAATTCGAAGTCGCTGCTCATAATTGGGCTGGAACGGTCGACGAAAAGCTTCTGTAAGAGCCGTCTTAGTGAAGCGCCGTTGGGCTCTCAATCATCTCGATATCCTTTTTCGGAGACGGGACCAAACCTGAGTACAGTATTGTAAGATGGGGCGACAGTAAGCAACGAAGCCTTTCCGATAATTTTCAATACAACTGTATTGCACACCACGCAGAATACGGGCGCAGCGGTTGTCTGCGAGTTTTTCGCTACCTGCTAAAGTTGCAATGATAGGCTTCAGTCAGGTGACCGATTGCCGTGTTATTTCGTTGCTTGCAATTTGTCGGGCGTTTGCACGGGGTAGCGTTGCAAAGCTCAGAAAACGATTTTTCGTAAAAGCTGTCGACAAATGACGTGACAGGGTCAATTTTCCTTGATGTTACCGGATCCGCGCATAGAGACGGGCGGGGCCATCCCTCCGTAGTTTCGTAGGGTTCCGCGCTACTGTTAAATTGCAGCGTAATCAGACAGCGGAGTCATGACCGGATAAAGATTTCCGGAATACTGCCAGATAATTTTTCTTCATGTATACACGTGACCGTGTTTAAAAAAAAAAATCACCCGAAACATTCTGTGGATATTCTGTGCACATCTCCCGAAAAGAACGCTGAGAACGGTTGGAAAATCGTTTTCCAATTCATGTTCCGTACGAGTGAGACATTTTCCTGAACGTTTTATGCATTCTGCAATCAAATGCAATGAGCAAAATCTTATCAAAAACTGGAAAAATTTGTGAGAAATTTGCTTAAAAACGGAATTTCCATTTTGCAGAAACATTTCTTGAAAACGTTTCCCAATCGCGAAGCCTAGCGAAGGGGGTTTGCGCTACGCCTTTCCCGCTATTCCCGTCAGTTCAAAGTTGAAAAAATTTGAAAAAGAAATTTTAAAAAAATGGGTGGGTCAACCGAAAAAATGTGCGGTAAATACCTTAAAAAATAGTAATAATTCAATAACGTCATATGAAATAATAAAATTACTTATAAGGAACAATAATATTAAATATTAATTTGACGCTTGTTTAGACTAAATAGGTTTCGCGACTGCAAATTGTGCTTCCCACTGCAGAGTTCGGTTCTGAGTATGCGCGGACAAAATGAAGAAAATGTTAAATTGGGCGGCAACATTCCCTATGTGGTGTTGCTATACGAGCTATCGTGATTAACGTAAATGCTGCTTACGCGTATTCTGTCCAGGTGATCTGCCCACTGTGATGGGCTTAACTTAAAACAACCAAATAAATCAGTCCAAAAATTGTTTTCGATTCATCCTACGACACATTACAACTCTTTCGTGAAGTTTTTCGCGCGTCGTAAACGTTTTGCGTTTGTTTGTATGTTGCGATGAACGTGGTGAAGCAGAGTTGACACGTGTTCATACAAAGTCGCATGGGCAGATTCTATAGTGATCAGTTTGAGAGGCAGTAAATGTGATGACTGGTTGTGACCGATGTGCGCTTTTCTACTTTTGATAGCTGTATTCGTTGCTAGAGATCTCCGGACGGTCAGTAGGCATGCCGATATTAGCAAAGTTGGTGAACCGAATATTGCCTTACTGAGCTGCCACAACGACGCTATCAGTTTTGGAATGCTATGGTTTGGTGTTTGAGAGTCAATTAATTACCGCACTATGGAGTTTGTGAATACCAAAATAGCACCGGAATCGATAGAGAGGCGCCGCGTGTGATTAACGATGCGTGTTTTGAGTACATAAATTTTCTAAACTAACAGAGAGAAAACAATGTGACGGAAGCACAAAACTGGAGTGCCATTTTATGGGGCGTTTCTCTTACTGAAAACTTTGTGTACTACGAGAAACACTTGGGCTAAGGAATGCGCATTATCGTCAACAGCACATATATCGTTACGTTCCCCAATTTGTCGAAATTTGAGGTCAGAAAACGGAATCGAGACACTTACTTTACGAAGGTCAAGCAAGCGTTCTACCATGCCAGCGTCGCTTCAAAAATTTACATGTTATTTGTTAATTGCAAGGGCGTTGTTAAATATCCATTTACAGCTGCTAATCGGATTTTTTCTGACCGCTTTCTAAAGTTTTCTATTCGCACTCACTAAGTTTTAATTAGCAAATCTTGAGGAGTTCGGATTGCCAGTCTCGTTGTTCACTAGGATGTGTAGAGCTTTGCAACGTTGGGTTGATTGGTCCTGCATCTGTTTAGGATCTGCAATGTTCCACAAACGGAACAACGATGAGACTTTCCAGCTGTATGGATAGGTTATTGTGAGTAGCATGAGGCTAATAAATGGGCTCCGTAGTTGAGTTCAGACGTCGAGTTTTATTTATATTTGCGATCCGTGTGTTAAGCGCAGTCTGTGCATTTTTGGTGAGCCAGGAAGACATTTTTTTTTAGTGTAGCTTGTTTGGATGAATCCGGACGAGGTAACGCACCGCTCACAGACTTCTGAAATCGACGAACTGGACGCGAAGAAGCTACGCCACGAGGGCGTCATGTCCCCTTCACCGGATGTCGATCAGGTAGGTGTGCATCATGTTGCCAATCTTACCCTTTTATTTCATTGCGGAAGCTTATGATGAATCGGCTAAGCGCTTCAGTATCGGTTATACAAAGTATTTTTGCTTCCTTACTATCATCTCCAACTAGGTTTTTGAAAGGCATCAAACTGTTCCACAATTGGTTCGCCGATGTAAATATTTTTCCATAATGCAATCATTCTCAATGAAAATAGACTTGCGGTGCGAATAACAAGTAGTGGTCGTTGTTCCTGCTCATAGGGAGACCAACCTCTTTCCACTTCTGGGGTAATTAAACTCAACTTCTGGGGAAACTAACCTCTTCCTACTAGAGGAAAACCTTATCCTCCTTCGAAACCGTGTTTCTGTTAGAAGCTTTAGAATAGTATATCTCATTCATTTTTTCTCTCTGGGGTGTATGCTTTGCATGCTGTTTAATGTCGTTCAGTGGTGACATAGAAAAAAAATCCACCAATCTGCTAAGCAAATATTGCCTTGTATCACTGTCACCTCGTACATCTCTGTGTTGTTCTCAAAAAGCATAAAAGCACCCATTTTTTTGTACTCTGCGGAATGTCTATGTACACGTTTTCATTTGATTTAGTAACATTCCGTATAAACGGGAGGAGAGTTTCATGTTAAATAGACCAAAACAGCTTCAAATATGAATGGAGTTGTTTTGGTCATTTTATGTTGCTCAAGAATCCACTCGTTTCGAGGGTTGCAGCACATCATGGAGTCCACATTCCAGGATAACGCCGAATACAAACTTTCTCGTGTTCGAAATGTGTTGAAGAGAATTATGGATGTAGAAGGTTCGACCGTAATAAACACGTCTTTGGAGCTGGCAAACGCCGAAGTTTTCTCAAATGAAGGTAACATTTGAAAACAATGCTTTGAAATCATTTCCCATCTATGTAATTCGATTGGTCAGAGACTTTTCAAACGTCGTTCTTACTGCATTAAATTCAGAAGCGCAAATTCAGAACCAAATGGCAACTAAAGGACCTCAGCAGAAGGTGGAATGTTCTAGCTTGAAAACGGGGCTGTAGTGGAAACGAAATAATGTTCGGGATATCGGACCATCGTAGCTAGTCAGCCGTAAAAGTCGGCTTATGGTAAGCTAAGCCAAATATATGATGTTGGTCAGCTTGGCCAAATTATGGAAGTCGGTGTTCATAGAATTGTAAATTAGCAAATGTCATATTTGTTTATATTTTAAGTTCATTTTCAGTCGAACTGGCTGTATTCATTGACGATATTCTCATGCAGATGATCGGTGCGCTGAAGGAACCAAGGCAAGACTGTTATATTTGAAAGTTCACAGAAGTTTGAACCGATAAGTGATTGGTAAACGGACTGGAAAACAAGCGCCTGTTGTATCTGTGGCTCTGTGGAGCATATAATACTCAAAGTGGATCCGAGGGGAGGCTGGGGTGAAGTAGAGCGGCTGATTAGATAAATCGATAGTTTCATTCAAGCTGATGTTATAATCCATTGCGGGCCGCCAGATTAGATTACCTTTCTCCACTGAATTTTCTCTTCTTGTTTTCCAAATATAATCGGACATCTCGTTTATTCTGAAGCGTCCAATTTGGCCCTTAAGTTTTTGGGAAACAATAAAATAATTTGTGAAGAAATAACCTCTTCAGGTAGTTGAGCTTTTATTAAAATTTGAATTGTTTATTTTCGTGAGTTATTGCATTTTTTCAAGTGATGCATTCATTTACGCCATTTTCCAATGATATCCACATTGTGTCTTATTTATTACCGTTTGCTTGCACTTATCGATTGTCCCATATTCTGCGTTTTCAAGGAATGGTTGGAGAACGAATTGTAAGTCGATTGCAGATTGTTGTTCCTTCGTTTTTCTGTGCATTTCGTAAGGAAAGAGATAAGGGAGCATTTATGCTGTCAGTGTTTCACTTCCGAGCTTTTCAGCGATACTCAAATGGAAGTGGACAAGGAGGGCTCGTTGGGGGTTTGTCTTTATGAGCCAATGCTTGATGCGCCTTTTCCACTGCCAACAACTCTTATGAAGTATTTGATCGCCATTTATACGAGCATTACGTCCGAGGCGCAAAATCAGGTTGTTTTTCGCCGAAGAAACTTTCACGATTATTTTTTTAAAAATTTTTTTGCATACATGTTTCAAACCAGATGCATAATTAAAAATGAACTAGTCTGTTGTATGGCGGTAAAATAATGTTGTAGAGTATTCACACGCACACTGCACTTGCATGATGCAGAATGTCACAATTAAATAATTTGTAATTTATTTGATTTTTGTTTTCAATATTCATTAAAGCGCTATTGATTTCCAGTGGAACTTTGTTATTGGTAAACTTGGAGATGAAATAGATTTGTTAGGTGGATGTATAGTTGTCTAAAGCTTACTCTGTGCCTTCATCAGTTTGTTTCTTTTTTTTTTTGTTGCTGAATGGAACTGACAAGCCACTATCTGTTTTCTGCTCCTGTACTCCATTAATAGTTGCATCAGTTTCTGATTTTAAGTTTCTAATGGATTACGAGCGGTCGTTGTTGGCGAGCGTTAAAACGAGACTCATGGTGCATGCGTCGTTCGCTCTTCGCGGGATGTTTGGAGAAAAGTAAGATGTCCTCGCTTTTTGTGTTGCATCTTTTGTATAATTTGTTTAAGAGGTTTCATGATGAAGGTTGCTTTTCGTAGTTAACTGTTCCAGATCCGACTTTTCGTCTTTTGCTTTCAAGACTACGATATCCAGGTTTAATGGATGCTAAGCTGAAGTTAAACTCGATGCTTCAGTCGCAGCTTGCTTTCAAATTGGTTTCATGATGGATATATTCTTATTGGGATTTTTGACGAGGTGGCGCTTTTGATGATATACTGTAAGCAAATCTACTCCGAACGAGCATATTTTGATAAATGGGCGAAACCATTACCGGTGTGCCAATCGCTGAGGGTTAGGCGACCTTGGTTGAGGAATGGGTCATTGGGAAGATCGAGCTGACGATTGATGACGAAGTGCCTTAGGTTAAAGAAATACCGTGCTCTATCATGTAGTGGCGTTCGTCGGAATTAGCATACATCAGTTTCTCCATTATTAGACCTCTGTGATCATTCATCGGGTACAAGCCGCCACCCCCTTTCCTCCCTCCATCAAGCGCCACTGAAAAGACGCGCTCGCCTTTGGCAGTTAAGGTGCAATTAGGGAATGGCCACACGTAAGAATAGTGAGGCAGTTGTTGTTAAAGGTTGCGAGCTGAAGCAATGAGGGCCGTTTTCGTGCGTATGTTTTTTCAACAGACCGTTCCTCCGGAATTCGTCAGAGAACTGGTGCGCTGCTGTGCAGATGTGAATCTCGTTGATCCCTCCGCTCTCGTTGAGGTGGTCTTCTTTCTCTTTTATGACATGCCTTACCAGAATTCTCATTATGGGGCAGTTCACCAGTAAGGGTCCATTGGAGGATTGAGGTCTAGAACCTTCAGTGAAATCCCACTTGGTCCTTGAACTCGCTGAAGTATTTAAGAGAGGAAGGATAGAGGTTTCATAACCACTCCTTCCTTTTTTTCTAATCTTCCCGTTATTCTTGACGCTTAAAACGAACAGTACCGTTACCGGACTAATGTTAATGTTGACCTATTGCCGGTTAAGTACAGTTTTAATCCCGGTTAATTCTGTCGCGCTTTTTTTTCGATGGTATTTGACAATATTACGGAAGGGATGGCTTCGACCTCGAGCTTCAGAAAACAGAATGCCGTAATGAGTAATGCGAACAAAGCTCCTTTTTTACCCTTGACTAAACCTCTGTCTAGAATAAGTTCCAACTTGTAAACATGACGAAAAGAACCGATCCATCTCTATCCTCTCCCTTCCTCCTCACTCCTCCCCCCTCCGGGCATAGTTCATCTCCATTAGAAGTAATACTGATTTCAGCACAAATATTGTCAATTAGCCGAGGCTGAAAAAGTGGCATTCTCTGCATAGCCGCCACTCCGAATTCCTTCCCTGTCCCCGTCACGTCTCCCTTCTCCTCCCTTCACATCTTTTCTTCATCTGAGAACGTGAATTTGATGCCGACGAATGCTTCATTCAGTACAGTACGGTGAATGCAAGCGAGGAAGCACTGAAGAGGCATGAATGAGCCACTGAGCGGCAGATAAAGTTGGTTGCCAATTTTCCTCAACGAAGGTTGTTGCCGATCGAGTTTTGCGGTGATTGTGCCATACGTATAAAAATTAGCTGTTTTTTTAAAGTCTCATTCGTCATATTAGCACATCTTGCCTAGTGAATTCATCCTTGATTTTCGAGACATAAACTTTGTTTGGTGCTCTTGTGACTTGTGTGCTAAGTATATCGCCCNCGATGTCCGTTTGATACAATGAAGTATCATTTACGGATGACTTTAAGGTTTTCGATAGAATATTGGACTTTGCTCGAATGTCAATTTCGCGACAGTCGATGGCTGATCAGAAGCGAATCAGCTCCGCAATGCTTCCCTATAATCTGCTCGAATTCCTCGTCTCCATCAAGACAGCCGATAACAGACGGCCGATAGCCGATTTGGTGTGTTCCCATACGTACTCTTCTCTCGTTCGTAGTGGATGCGGAAAGAGACAGGGAGAGGGGGGAGGTTGGAGTGAAGTATGGCTATGATCACTGACTGCTTAAGTGTCATCCCTTGCGTAATGCTGCAGCGTCGAGCTGACTTTATCGGCAGTTTCAGTCACAGGTATCAGTGGAATCTAAACTAGGAGATAGTCGTTAAGTGGCGGTGGTCTCAGGGTCCCAGATTCCTCACAAAGTAGGTTCAAATCAGGGACGATACCATAGCAAACCCGTTCGGGAGGATGAACGTTTTGTTTGTTTTGTTTCAACTACAGTAATAGTATTGTTTCAACTACAACCACAGTAATACCACGGTAATATTGTAATAATGATGTTTTCAATGTTTTCTATTTTCAAGTTTTTCAATGATGCATTGAAGTCAGTTTCGAATTTCTTCATTGCAGATGCATTTCATTACTTAAGTAATATTTTTCATCTGCAATGTTGCTGGTGTCGCTTTCTGTGTCATACTTCGTCGATGCTGTTAAATGTCTCGAAGCGCTGAATTATAGAATATGTGTTGTATGAAAGAAGACAAGTCGCTTGTCTATGGTTGTTTTCTGAACGCTTCGGTGTTCAAGTTTATTGATAGTTTTCTTTTTTGCAGAGAAAGAAAACTACCAATAAACTTTTAAATGCGTTCCGTTCAAATACGTGCAACCTACCTCCCTTCCCCTTCCCCCCCCCCCCCCCCCTCCAAACCGAATTTTCCATGCGTTGAAGTGTTTTCTCGTAAAAATCTAGTGTTATTCGCTTTAAAAAAATTCGCGCCGAAAATTCAGCGCACATAAGAGGGAACGCCTTCATGCAAATAATAGGTTTGATTTCATCAGTTATAAGTTTGTTCAGTTATGGATTTTTTTTCAGTTATTGAACTTAGATTTCAGTTTCAGTTATAGATTTCAGTCACAGAACTTCAGTTATTTCATATTTTCTTACCAGTTGTAGATGTATAGATTTTTTCCATGCATTTATAGATCAGTTAATTATAGATTTCATTAACAGCATACAATAGATTTCTTCACTGCCCATTATCTTTCAAAGAACAACTGTTTTTCCTCTTAGCAAAGCTGAGGTTATTTTTCTTTCCTTCTATTTTCCTTTGCATCACGAACTGCTGATTGTGAACAAGCTGTAATATCGAAATGTATCAAAAGATTAAGCTGTAATATCAGAAAGATTATTTTAATGTTCAGAAATGATTATCCCCTTGACCTTACCTGACAGATCCGAAGTAAGGAGAGCTCCTCCATAGAATGTCAAGTTGAATGTTGTTTTTCAAACATTTTTTCATTGCAGTATTTCAGTCTAATTAATACATAAAGAGTTTCCAGATTTTAGCGAGCGTCATCGTACAAAATTTCTCGTTCTTGTCGCACTTGACAATACTTGTTGCTCACGTCGCTTATGTTGTTAAACAATCAGACGATCGTTTGGAAGCAAGCATGTATGATTCAAAAGCGAAGAAAGGCACCACTTTACCTTCCCTCCCCCCCCCCCACCCCCCCCCCCTTCCCCTCCCCCCCCCCCCCTGTTCAAAGGGAACCTGATATCCGCAGTCGATTTTTGGGAGTACGCATTTTGAGTACGCATTAGAAGGGAGCAAAGGAAATGTCTTTGCCGCATGATTTTTTAAAGCTGTATGCAATAGCCGAACGCTTAGAGAAAACCCTTCAGATGCCGTGTTTAAAAGTCTCTAGATGCCTCATTCATCCACCTCTAACCGCATGGCACCTTTTAACTGCTGGAATCAGCTGTTAACATCCAGTGGCTGTTTCTAGATGCCAAAATCGACTACCAGCGCCCGCTTAGAGCAACCAATAACATTTGGTGGTAGATCTGAAAGAATTGACAGTCAGAAGTGCTGTGTAAACAAAAGCGAATAATTTTAACTGCTCACAGAGCTCGAGTTAGATAAAAGGGTGAGAAGATGTTGGGGGATCAGATGAGAGCCGATTTAGATGAGGCGAATTTGCGGAACAAGACGAGTTCGATTTAGACGAAGTCGGGGAATAAGACGAGACCGGTTTAGAAATTGGGAATAAGACGAGGCCAGTTTAGACGAAGTTGGGAATAAGGCGAGGCCGGTTTAGACGAAGTTGGGAATAAGACGAGGCTGGCTGATTTCGACGAGACGAAGTTGGGGCAACAGTCGTTTTCTTTTCGCCGTGTACACTAGTCAGCTGGAGCTGCTTATGTGCAGCTCCAGCCGACAGTGGACTTCGATCCCAGTGGTAGCCGATCTGAAAACATCGACCGACACTGGGAACAACGTCGGAGGAATTTTTGAATTCTTGCGACGTTGTTGTGGGAATGTTTTCGCAACGGGCGCACAGTGCTAAGTGCACTTTGCACTTCGTCGCGACATGCTCTTTGCCAAAGTCGCAGGCTTCATCTATTGTGTGACTGTCTTGCACTGCCGAGTGACAAGCACTGATCCACGCACAACGTATACCTTGGAAATTTTTCCTGTCGTGGACAATTTTCACGTCTCACTATTGCAGTGTGAGAACGCTCCTTTCACAGATTTTCTTCCCTAAGTTAATTTTTCAAAAATGTTTGATATTTTTGACTAAGATTAAAGAACCTTTTTGTGAAGAAGTTTTCAGTATTTTCTTCGCCCGAATAAGTTCACTGGGTACGCTTAGATCTGAAACATTCATATGTGCGTTTGTTTTTTTTCGCGGATCTGTTTCCCGCATGTTTCTTCCACCATTCGCTTATACAGCTGTGAAATTGAGGGGAGGAGGGATTTCATGTCTGGATGGGTTTGTAACCCAACGCTCAGGTGTAGCGCTGCTTTTTTGGTGTGTTGACTTCGTCTGATTAATTGTTAATACGGTGAAGGTTGTATGCCATGGCTGCATTAGAGGTTTTTTCAAAGTTCGGAATTGATAATACTCCGAAAAGCAGGAATTTTCTGAGGCGAGTGGTCTCGAAACTGGAACTAGAAACATATTTTAAATAAAGTTTAAGCCATCTATGCATTCATATTTAGCTGGTATCACGAGATGATTTCGTGCCCGATGTAGACGGCCGAGCAGCCGGTCGTGGGATTGCGGCGCTGTCTTATTTGGGACCTTTTTTCGAGTATAGCACAACCCCCAGTGGTGACGGCGAGGTAAGCACAGCTATGTCATTTTTAGGGAGGGAAAGGAGCAGTTAGTTTTGGTCAGCATAGATGAGGATAATTTGAGAACCTGAAGAATAGTGGTAGTTTTTACTTCTCATGTTTTAAGTTGTTTCTTTCTTTGTAACGTTACATATACGTGGGATATATAAGGCAAGGCATCATACAATTGACCTCGCAAGAAGGCCGTTTTTAATGCGTTCAATTTCAAATTCTGTCACAGAAAAGAAAGCAGATGGAAAGCGTGCCGTAAGACTCTGCCGATACGGGCCTCCTGAGTTCTGGACGGATCCATCGATCTAACAGAGCTCAAAAAGATGGAAGCACCTATGCGTATAAGTTAATTTTACATGATTTACTCGAATTTTGATGGCTTCAGCTGAATTTTTTTTTGGGGGGAGAGAAGGAAAAGGGGTTAAAGAAGTGTTTTTAAATGCAGCATTACCTCCACCTTTCTTCATCTTTCCTCGTCCCATTCCCCCTCCCCTCTGTCCCCTTTCTCTTCCTTCATCCTCTCTGAATCCCGCTATGGAGCAACTGGGCAGCTATAATGTCACCGTTGTAAGCTGACGTGCTCGGTTGCAGATGAATTCATATTTGGCGTTCTTTGACTGCGACCAACTGCCGGAGGAGGAGCAGAAGTCGCTCATTTACGGTGCTTATCAGAATAAGCTTCACATCGTTAGGGTTTGTTAAAATTTGTTTTCTTTGTTTAATCCGAAACACTCGAAAGCGGTAAGAAACGTATTAGCAAACCATATAATTATAGTTGCGAAAAGTGCATATATCCATTTTCTTACGATATCACGTACATCCGATTTGTTCGAATAAAAGTCCCGTGTCTTTAAGATCAACGGGAAACCTGCCCATGTACATATTTCCGTCGAAGTCTTTTTATAGTGCTCAAAGAATAGGCTAATTTGAGTTCACGTCATCGGGTTTGAATTGCGCAGACGGTTTTGCTTTCTACAGCAAAACTGGACTGTCATGCGTTCGTCATTCTAAGTTATTTTTCTCCGTATATTTCCGTAAAACCGCATTTTTTCTCAGCAGTGAATCGAGTATAGGTAACATTGTCCGATTGAGTGTGAAGGAAAGAAGGTAGGGGGTGAAGGGGAAAAGTGAGCTGACATACAGATCTCATTGTTTCACATTTTGTAGTGTGAGATGAATGATAGTTCCTGAGTTAGGTTTGTTTGCAGCGTGTTCTGCATCAGATTATCCGTGAGCTGTTGGTCAATGCGACATCTCGCAATCGCACACTCGATTTCATTGCTCGTGTGCTCACACTTAACCTAAAGCGACGTCAGATGAGCGTTTGTTTCATCTCTTTTATTAGATAGCCATAAATAATACATTATGGGATGGTCTTTGCGAGTGAATTTACAAAGCAAGAAGATGAACGTTCGAACGCATCAAATCAGCGATTGGATAAGAGAGAGTAATTTAAACTCACAATCATCAACAGAGCGTTAGCATTCGACGTGTCGTTTTCGTAAATGCGATACTCGGGGACAACTGTTTAAATACTTTTGAACTTATTCATCGTATCTCTAACATATAGGCTGACGGCAGTCAATGAATCAGCGTTTGTCGTTTGAGTCGCAAAATCGTACGAAAACAGCACTTTTTGAAGGTTGCTAACTTTTGATAAAGTTTTCGAGAACGGAAATATGCCGGGAAGACAGTTCTTTCAAGCGATGCAAACACGAGTATCAGTGCGCAAAAAATCTTTGGTGGTATTAAATGATAAAATTTTATGCTATGCTCGATATTTTCTTTTGTAAGCCAACACCAGTGAGAATGGCACGCATCAGTTAAAGATTCTTATTTCAAATTCCCTAATTCTGCAACTGTTAGTGGCTATCAGTTCTTTTCCCTCTCGAAATGTGACTGTTATATTATACTGAGTCATATTTGGGCCAAAGTTTGTCTTTTCAGCCGGATCGTCAAAAGCTGGCTTCGGACGGATTCATGCTGAACTTCCTGAACGTAATGCTTGAGCTGTGCGAGAAAGTTACTCTTGACAAGGTAGTTCTGTGTGAATTGTTGCAGCCGCCAGTTCGCTCTTTATTGAACATTTTTTTCGGGGTATTTTCTCCCCAAAGATATTTATACATTATTTGATTGACCGTGAAATTATTTTCAAAATTTCTTCCCTGACATTTTGCATTTGTGTTTCGTAATCCTAAGTCTTTTGCGTGGAATACGTCAGGTTGTTTTAATACCGCGTTATTTATTAAGTATTGCCCCACAGTTCCCGTAGTTCCGGTACGGTATCTCTTCTGAACTTTGTTTTGATTTTTATTTGTGTTTTTTTTTTCGTATGCGGAACAGAACTTCACTGTTCGAAAGTGGTGGTGTTGAAGAAAAAAACGAAGATAAGTGAACTGAGGTGCTTTGTCTTATTACGTGTGTAGGCAAGTTTAAATAAGCGAACAAATTTTTTTTTTGTAGAGACATTTCCGTTGGCGTAATGGTAGGTAAAATGTGAGTCACTGACTTTGCCACCTTACCGCCTTTATCACGAAAGGGATTGTTTAAGCGAATCATATAAGAGTGCAGAGCTGGACATAGATCGTTTGCAGGTGAATCAGAACTACTTGTTCCACCCGAACTGCAGAGTGGATCTTAGTGATGAAACTCGTCTCAAGCTGAGCTCAGAAGAAGCTGCTGAGTTTGCGAAGACAGTTGGTAAGTAGCAGATTCATGTGCTTGTGTAGCAAACCTTGTACTTACTTTGTTGTCATGACAGAGCGATGTTTCAGTATTTCTGCAGCAGAGCTGTTATAGGTGCAGACTGATATCGAGGCCTGTAAAAATGAGTGAACTATATGTTAAAACAGAAAAGTCAGTAGACTGCGTATTTTAAAATTCTAGATTTGTAATGAATATACGTAGGCGTAGAGACTGCTGTTTACTGGAAGAGGAGGCGTGATCGTAGAATTTAAAAGTAGACCTGTTCGACGTCGGAAACATGAAGTTACGCTGGTTTTGCAGTTGTGATTGAGGAGGTGAGGTGAGAGTTACAGATACAAATTTCGTCGTGAAATTCCCGACGGAGTGCTTTTATTTGACGATGCAAGCGCTGCATGTTTCGATCGCATCCGCAGTGGGTCACGTGAAATTGCTGAAGAGGAATCTGTACGAGGTAGACGCTGGCGTCAGTGAGCTCAAGAAACAACTTCAGCGGCTTTTGTCAATCCAGTTCAGAGAGAAGGCGTTGATCGAGGCCAAACTACAGACTGCTGTGCTATTCAGAAAGGTTCCTCCTTTGCTTCGCTTATTTTGCTTTGGGCTTGAGCGGAGGTCGAAATTTCTCGTATTTGGCATCTGTTGGATGTAACAGAGGCACAGGACCAGATAAGCTGCTGAACCGCGCATTAGGGAACGCTTTAAAATTTTTTTTCACTGCAGCCTGTAACTTACTTTGTGGCGTGTTTATGCATATAAAAGGTGCTGCTATGTCACCGTCGTAGAAGGAAGTATTCTCTGAACAAATATTTAATGTTTACAGTCCCCCAAAATTTTGGGCTGCGCATTGGTCAACGCTGACATAGAGAGGGGTACGAACAATGATGTTGCGAAGGGAACTAAAATGGAGGAGGCTGAAACGATTGGCTGGTTTGGTTGATTTGAATTGGTTGATAGAACTGTTTAAAAGTTCTCGTCGTTGGTAATTTGAAGAGTGATTTGCAGAAGCTGATTCGTGCGATAATGTGTGTCGAAACGGCAATAACCGACCCGAGCTTGTTGACTCGAACGCTACAGTTTTGCAGCCGACAGCTGACATTCATTATCAGTATTATCAATCCGAACTTGTGAGCTTCCGTTTTTTAAATGTGAAATAGCCTCGGAATTCAGCAATGGATTTTGAAGGTTTTCTGCTGTTGCATTTTAAAAGCCTTGAAATGGGGCGTCGAATGTTGCAAAAGGCGAGCACACAAGTCAAGTGAGTCGTTACGGTTTGAATTGCATACTTTCTGATTTTTAAAGAGTTAATCCTCCACAACGTGGGTGGAATCATTGGCTGTTATGCGGCTCATAAACGGGCAAGCGTTCCCCTTTCATTATTTTTTCGGCCTTCATTTGCGAGTGGCAGTTGTTGCTAAAAATAGGTGCGATTGGCTTTCTTCAGTCGGAAATTTCCTGCAGGACTATTTTCATCTTTACGTGAAATGTTAGAAAAAGGGAGAGAGGAAGGCAATATGACTAGTCCTTCTGTTTAATAATATTCTTCTAACAGTCTAATTATCTGCTTTTGTTCTTCAGTTTGCAAGATGGCTTGCTACCGGCAGAGGCGCCTAAATTATTTGGAGCGATGCCGGAGTTCTACTTGGAGAATTGCCTCGATTTTATCGTCTTCTTACTTAAGTAATATGTTTTACTGATTTGAATAGTTTGTATTTGTGAATTATCGTCATGGGAGAAGTTGGTGTGAGAAATTAGCTTGCTGAGAGAAGCAGGGATTGCTGACAACAACTGGTGAAAGTCTTCTCGAGTGTTCTTATGGAGTACAGTATTTTAATAGGTAGGTGATATTTACCAGTGCTGTGTGAGTAACATATTTTTGAAAAATGTAAACTAGGCTGGATGTGCAGTTGGCAGCGACATGTTAAGGTGAGGAAATGTTGACTCGAAATTTCCTCTTCCATATGAAATGCTATCATATGTGAGGTTTCTATGTGCGACAGACTATCCTGGATCAGTTTTCTGAATTTCACATGTTGCCATGGTTGGCAGAACATAAGCCAGAGCTTCTATAGAACCAAAGTGTCCAATCGTAAGCAACAGCAAACTTAAAGTAACAGCATTAGTAATATACTTTATGGATTTGTAGTGAGGTTTATGGTCGAAATACCCTAAACGAAAGCTTAGAAAATGCATCGGAATTGAGTGCATCCACATAATTTTTGATGGATAGGGTGTGGCATGGAACGTGCATAATTTTTAGGAACCATGCAGCTATTGTACTGGAGAGTCGACTCGATTTGCCGCAGCAGCTGCTTGTGTTTATTTGCAGCACCCACTACTTCAACAATCCATTCCTGGCTGCGAAGGTTAGAGATCACTTGCGAACAAATACTTTATTATTTTTCACTAAAGATCCCATCCAATGGTAGCCATCGCTTCCAAGAATAGCTTTCGTTGCGAAGCTTTCGATCTCCAAATTCTGCCACGTCGTATTGGAATTGGAGTGCGCCGTTGGGCGTTCAGTTGAAGTATGGCATTTTGCCGTTCGGCGTCAACGTGTTTCTTCGGTTGAGTATGTATGCGCGAAAGAAGGCACCTAATCGAATGCTACCGTCGCTGCAAAGCACGACAACTTTTTCTTACCTATTGTATGACTTCTTGACTTAGCGCGGGTTAGCTGCTTTGATGTTGTTTGCGAGAAGGAAAGCTGATATTCAGAAACGGCAACATATCTGACGCACTATTTCCAGGGTTTCTTGTAAAACGTCCTTGTTATTCATCACATATCTTGCCTAGTGCACACAGTCGGTAGTCTCTTTTCTGTTCACTCGGTCTTTCTAGGTCTGTGATCGCTCGGCGAGTACGCAGTGACCGAGTCTACAATGTTCATTATTGCGAACGTAAAGCTGCGTATTCTTTTCGGGATCATAGATGTCTTCAGCAGCGCTATACTTTTCGGTAGCGCATCAAAAATAAGTATCGCTGCTGTCTGCAGGCAGATATTTTTTGGCGCTTTGTTTTATTCGGTCGTTGCTGGAACATTGTTAGTAATGTTTTGCGTGTTATTATTATTATTATAAGAGTGAACGTTTCAGGTGGTTGATGTTATGTTCATGGTTTGTCCGCCAATAATGCCAGCCGCTTATTCATTCCACCAGAGTATTATAAATTGTCCACTGGCAGTCGAGAAATTGTTCCCCAGTTTAGTCAAATTCTATGCTGGTTCGTTTTTCAAATTTCTTTTGCATTGCAAGCGCTTACTAGCTGCTATTGTTCGTATTCTTGGTGATTACCGGAGTGGATTTATTGTTCGACTCATATTTGGCAACGCGTGGTTTTGTGAAATTTTTTAGACATTCTTGGTTCTCGTTATGCAATTACAACTTTCGTTTCAAAAACAACAATAAGGGAATTGAGGAATTTGTGAGCTTATATACCTCATGTCTCTCGTTTCGCCATTCCTTCTGGCGAAAAGTCAGAAGTCAACTGACTTTACGAGATTCGTCAATGTCGTGAGCCGTTGGACTAATTGTTCGCGCAAATGAGCATTGTATGTCTATTTGGCATTTCGCTAAATTTGCAATGCGCTCATATCCTATCGCGCAGACCGTCTTCAAATTCTCTTATTTTCTTCAGATGTGGAAACGACGGGTGCGAGCTCTGAGTTTTATGATAAATTTAATATTCGACGCTCGATCCAGGTCATCTTCCGCTCACTGTGGGAAAACACCGTCTATAGAAGTCATATGATCTCATTTGCAAGGTTTCCATCTTAGCGTTCATCGGCAACACTGCTTTCGGCCTGAGAATTAAAGACACCATCATACGACATTAGCAATCAAATAGTGATGAAAGGATCGAAAGAAAAAAAATCAGAGGTATTAGACACTAAAAATGCACATCAGTCGTTTCTTCTTCCATCACTTAGCAAATTTAGAGTTGTTAGAACAGTTCGAGGTGTTTTGTTATTAATTCAGGCAATTAAGGGGCTAAGTAGGGAGGAAAAGTCGAAGATTTGCGAAAAGTGAGCTGTGAAGAAAGATCAGTGCCATTCGAACTCTCGCAACGAGGTGGCTTTTAGGTTGTGCGTGAAAGCGAACTGTTGCATGAAGTAGAGGCCGTGGGACGGGAAGCGTCGGAAAGAGTTGGGGAACAAGGTGGACGGGGGGGGGGGGGGAGGAGGGGGA
>JPKZ01000441.1:301532-328340 GCA_000803305.1 Toxocara canis
GCGGGGGGGGGGGGGGGAAGAGGAGGATAGATGCTTGCAATGAATGAGGAGAGATGCTTTTCGGAAGAGATGGAAAAAGAAGGCTGGAGAGCGTGCATTTCATTATCTTTAATTTTTGGAGGAGCTAAGCAGAGAAAACGAGTTGATGATGAACTTAATAGGAAAATTATGATCCTTATATGTAGCGCAGTGATTATATTGAAAACATTTCATATATGTGGGTTGTTGGGAACTGAATTGAAGGACACAACTGATTTCTATACAGACGCTATATACCAAATATGCATCATTACTTAGGGCATGTGGTAGCGATTTCATCCGTTTCGTGAATATGGTGATCAACGATGCAACCTACCTGCTCGATGAATCGTTGCTGGCACTGAAAAAGATCCATGACATCGAAGCCCAGATGGAGAGTGCCGAGTGGTCTACGTTCACTGATGAGCAGAGACAGATCAAGGAGGAAGCACTCAGTGAGGCCAAGCGTGGCGTCAAGTCTTGGCTCATCCTTGGCAGGGACACGCTTGATCTGTTCACATACCTCACTGCTGATGCACCACAACCTTTCTTTGAACCGGTAGCTGTTTTATTGAATCGCAGTCTCTTAGTGATCACAGGCTGCAGATTCACTCACCACCCATTGTTATGGTGGTGTCATCAGCGTTTTTTTTTCGCAGTACCATCTAATTCTGAATACGCTTCCACAATGTTGCGAACCGTACAACCGTCAGTAATAGCACTGAACAATGATCACCGTCCGTCGAATTGTCCATCAATGGGAACAAGCGAAGATATTCTGGTTTATTAAAAAAGAGGCTACTAGGAATGGGTTGTTGGTTTGTACTGTGCAAAAGCAATGATCGTTAGGTTTCAGCTTCTGGGTGAGAGGCTGGCCTCAATGCTCGACTACAATGTTTCTGAGTTGTGTGGACCTAAATGCACCGAACTTAAAGTACGGGATGCGCTGCGGCGGTTCATGTGGGAACCGCGCGCACTGCTTCAGCAGATCGTGCACGTCTATTTGAACCTCGCATGCGAAAAGTTCGCAGAGTACATCGCCAATGATGAGGTAAGTATTGCCTATAAGTGCGACTTCCATTGTTCTATTGCTTCTGGCTGTCTATCAAAGCGTGATCCTTCGAGCAGCCGGATGCTAGGGTGAGCGACTTTATAATTGCCGTAATAGCTGCCGTCGTGTTTACTGCTGGCGGTAAGAGTTTTATTGGGATGGTGGGAGTCATTCAGGAAACGAATGTTTGGGGAGGGTTGAGTGAGTCTCCTCCAGAAGTTAGGACTGTGTACATGATAACCAAATTTCAGACGGAACACGCAAGCAATCGGGAAAAAATGTTGAAGAAAAACGAAAGAAAAGAAGAGGAAAAAGCACGCATAATCCTCTAAAATTGGGAATGGTATTTGCATGTTACATTTGCCCCTGTCCGTTTCCGTCGTGGAGGCAGTCTGCAAACGGAGCGTTTCGCCAACAGTTGAACATTTGTTCAATTCAGGCCAATAATATTATGTCGGCGTTAGTGTGATTGTGCAAATACAATGGGTGTTTTGACCGGGCTACCAATGGTGCCTTGCGGAAGGTCGTACGTTCCATGTTGCAACTAAAGATTGGGTGTCTTTACGCGACGGAGCGCTATGAATACTTCTATGCAATAGGCATTTGCTCATTTTTAGCTGCAACATGTAGCGCTCCTTTTGGTCTGCAAAGCATCACTTTTATTAACCGATGTTTTTATGTTCAGCGTTCGTATTCGCCGGAGATGTTCTCGATGGTGCTGAGTCGTTTGAGCATGAACTCCATCGTGCCGGTGAACGAGATCGAGCGCATGAAGAATCTCGCCGACATGACGGAGAGAATCTGGAAGGAGAAAGCGCAAAATGAAGAAGATTTCGGCGATGATATCCCCGACGAATTTAGAGGTATCCTTCCACCTTCTTTACATTCCCCTCTGCAGTCGTATTCACATTTTGCGTCCGTTCATTAGTTGGAAAAGGCGCAAACACTTCTCCATACCATATTCACTCCTTCTGCTAAGCAACTGCTTAATGACGTCTGAGATTGAACGGCCACTACAACTGCGCCGTAACATTCGTTGGTTGCAATAGAGCTCTTCGAGTTCATATTTGCCTTGCAACATCAATGGTCCTACACGTTTTTCGTCAATTTTGAAGGTGTTTAGGCGCAGATCTCGTGAATTTTGATACTTTTTCACAGGTAATCAAAAATAGGGCGTGGAAATGAAAAAAAAAAAGAAGAATTGAGTTGATAGTGGATTGCAGTGATTTTGAACGCTCTGCGTTAATTTGTCTCATCAACTGGCTGTTCCAGGTATGTTTATAGTAAGCCGTATTGTTATTGTTCACTTGCTATAACGTCATCTGAGAATACACCGAAAGAATTTCCAGATCCTGTGATGAATACGCTCATGACAGATCCAGTTACGCTGCCATCAGGACTGAAGATGGACCGGAAGCACATCAGACGCCACCTGCTAAGCAGTCAGACCGACCCGTTTACCAGACAACCTTTACACGAATCGCAGCTTGTTCCTGGTTGGCTTTTTTTTTTGAAAACTCTAATAGTTATCAGTCTTCGCCAAATAAACCATGTGCATCAGGCATAAATGACATTCCCCTCCCCCTCCTCCCTCTCATTACCATATCCCAACGATGACGGCAAGTCGCAATTCTATTTTGGAAGGTCGCTACCGACACGAAAAATCGAAAAGTACATGGTGTGAGGGGAACAAGGAAAACTGAAAAGGACAGATCGTGGGGAAGATGAAAATATGGTTGCCAGATCAATGCAGCTGAAAGTTGCGGTCGCGACTAATCCCATAACTGAACCCATATAATCCTAGAGTCTGCTCCTTCTTATCCTCTCTATTCCGTCTCCCCCTCCTCCCCCTGCCTCCCCCACTTCCTTCCCTCCTTCTTCAGCCAAAGAAAGGTGCTGCTCTGAACTAGAGTGGTGAATATTCATCGCTTTCCAACCTTAGCGATCGCAGTGGGAAATTTTAGACTATATCAAATCATAATGTATACAAGCCGATACAGAAACATAGCAAAGGATCAGTGTCCCCACACTTGGCCTCAGTTGTGAGTGCCACAAAAGGAATGACTTGTAGCGTGTAAGGGCGCTCATAACAATCCACCCAAAGTGGAATGAACGCTTAAAGCTAATGCACTGTGGGGTCTTGCGCTTTGATCGCGGCAGAAAAAACCTTGACACAAACAAATAGCAATAGAATTTTTGTTATATACCTAGCACGGCCAAAATCTGTGTTAACGGAAAGGCACCCATTCTTTTATCGTCCCACATGGAAAGAAGGGTAAATTGTAATCCCCAGCCACTGGTTATTGTTAGGTTGTCCCGAAACTTCAGGAGCCTGCATGTGCTGTCTTTGGTCAGTTTCAGTCCATTCGCGTTTCTGAACAATCGATAATAGTGGCTAGAGCTTCAAAAGTCAAGAGCTGTGCGCGCACACAGATAATCGCTTCATATGTCGTTATTTCTATAGCTGCAAAAGCAAGTTGCGTTGCATCCACTTGCAATTATAATGCGCAGTGCGTTCTGCAACCTAGAGTTCTTGCATGAGGAATGGCAGTTCCAAAACTGAATCTGAATCCAAGTAGTGCTTATGACTGAATCGCTTCACGCTTTTCTGAATGAAGACAAAGATTGATCAAAAAGCTGTCTGAATGATGCAGTGATGTTATGGCACGAAACAGCTAATACCTGGATTATCAGAGCCTTTTTTATCCCAAAAAATTCCTTATTAAATAAGAAATTCAAGTTTTCTAAAACTCTAATGAAGGTATGGGACGACCCTCCGTAAGGACTCGATGAAGAAGGGTCGAAATGGTGATTGTTCGTAAAAGGTTTTGTTTAGATGATAAGTCCAACTGAATGACTTCAGCCTTCTTTACCGTCCATCGCTTCCGCCAGCATCGATAAGCTGTCTCATAGTTAAACCATCGCCAATGTCTGTTTATCCTAGGAAATGAGAAAACTATAAACCTCTGCTTTTATAATCATATCTTTATGGAATATAAAAAGGGTGAATTTCAGATGAGCAGCTAAAAGCTAAAATACAGGCTTGGATGAAGGAAAAATTGTCGAAGCCAAAATAATGGCGTCAAACTGTTCCGGAAGGGAGCGCTTGTTATGCTGTGCTTCGTTTTGCTTACGTATGCCTCCATTGTACGGTTTGTGATTTGGAAGTTCAAATCGGTGTTCGTTATCTTTCCTTTTACTGTGTAGGGTCTGTTTTTTCTCGGTGTTTATATATTTTGAAGGATCGCTTAGATTTTAAAGATGCAGTTGAAAGGGTGATATAAAGGTGGTGTGTACAATCAGTTTATCGATCTGCAACTTAAAATAACGAACTATTTTTGAATTCTTATGTATGACTCTAATCAACTGCCTACGCTTATTAGCCGTCTTTTTCTCCGTCCAACTATCCAAAAAAACATTTACTTGAGTTACCATAAGCGATTATTCGTCGAGCTTTCTGGGGCCAGGAGAGAAGGAGGGGGCTCTTTGTTTTGGTTATAGTAGTTAAGGTCACATGGGGAGGACCGGAACGAGAGGGTGAGCTTGAGAAAGTTCCTAAGGGCGAAAACTTCCATGTGAGCCGTGTTTTTGAATCGTTTGGTGGCCTGAAGATTTCTTCTTGTCGAAAAAAATTTTTTATTTTGCTATGCTCTTTTACAGGTGCCTGGTACTTCCTTGCTTCTCAGCATATGATCAGCTCAAAGTACCTTACTCCTTCCCGCTTTTTTGAATGAAATTCATAGTTAAGGCTGTGTGAGGTACGTTTTTTGAAAGCAGGTAATTAACGTATATCGAATATTAGTTGGGTTCTGGTTTTTCAGTGAAACGGTTGGTTGGTTTGGTTTTGAATGTTCATTACCGTAAACATTCAAATATTGGTTGGGTTTTTGAAACGGTCGGCTGACGCTTTATGCATCGATGTTTATTGCTAATCTGTTTTCTTGAGGTCTCTAGGGCACGTGTACACATATTGTCGTCGGGGTATTCTCGCTGACGTGTACAAAGCGACAGTGCGAAATCTGTATTCGCCAAAGTCGTTTGCATTCTTTGTAGCCACATGTTTCTGGTGTAGTGTAATGGCTTAGGGTTTTTAAAACATTACAGAAGGAATCGGATAGAGATAATTTAGAAGGAGGTTCCAATGAATAAAGGAGCTGGGCGTATTCGCTAGTTTGATTCTTTTTCATACGAATCATACCAGCGATCACATATCTTTATGCAATGAGTTAAGCAATTTTTAAAACAAATTCAGTGGCCATCCAGTTTGCCGCATTAGAACTAGCAGCTATAAACCTGTCTATCATAACGTAAAACTGTTATTGATGATTTTTAAAACATAACAACAGTTGCGAATCGCTCTTTTTGAGAAGTTATTTGCGCTTTTATTTCCTTTTGATATGGATATCATATGGGCAAGGATGGAAATGCGCCGGTGCAAAGGTCTGCGCTTGTGAGATGTGCGCATTTAGGAGTTTATCGTTGAATTGACCTATACATAATAAAGTATCGTTGGATTAAATGTCGATGTTGTGTGTTAATACGAATGTTTATGGCTTGTTTCCCTTGTTGCGGATAATTCACTGATCCGCAAAATCATTGGCTTATGCTGTTTTACGGAGTGCTTACGTGAGGCACTCTTTCGTTTCATATGCAGCTGGCTGTCTTCTCAGTCTTCCTTTCGTCTGCTGTGTTCAGCTCAAACCAATCCTTGTTTTAAAATTTTGTCAGTGCGCAGTCCTTTTCCTTCTTAACCTCTGATTGTTCTTCATCGTTTTGTTTGGATTTATGTAAAAGGCTTTACGTGGAGTCCCTTTGTGCTAGACTGTTGGAAGTCTGTTTTAATTACCATATCGACAAATTGCTAATGAAGGCATGATAGAACAATTTTTTATAGTGGGAATTTTAGTGCTTTCAGTAGGCCGTGGTCAGGCACATTCGTAATTTTTATGCTAAAAAAGTCCAAAGTAGCGTTGACGTTGTGAGGTGCTTGCGTGAGTTAGTTTAGTGCTTATGCTTTATGGAGTGTTTTTGCGCGGTGCTGATGATGAACCATTTGGGGGCAGCATTACACGGGGTTGGTTGCCGTTCGCTGCATTGGCAGCAGCCTGTACTTGCAGCTGTATGACTGGCTGGTAAAAAAAAAAACGTATACTCTTTGTCTGTATTGCTCATCAACAATGTGTGAAATTATGTTCTGAGTAAATTCGATTTGTTTTGAATGCTCCTCATAAATGACTTAATGAACGCCTTATTTGAGCGATTTTTCGCCACGAGCCTCGTGGTTCGTTTATCATTTTTGGGTTTGATTCCTTTCTGCAGTTGCAGGGTATCGAAATCATCAGCGCGAGTAGATGAGGAAGAGCTGGATATTGGGAATGGCGTTTCGGAAGTCTGATTATCAAGAATGAGAAATTCTAATGCAACGCTTTTATGAGTATTATGACAACTTTTGATGCCATGTGATTTTTATGTGCGAGCTACAGGGTTGAGAGTGGTTACACCACTGTACACTTTCGTTGTTCCCTTGTATGGGAGGTAATGGCCGTGTGAGTCAAAGTGCAATTAGGACTTCATGATGTTTTTTTTTCACTCATACAGTTTTCGCTCGCGTGAAATAAAAAGGTGGATTAGGTGTGAATTAATGTAATTAGCGTCGCAAGAAAAAAGAATATTTCATTTTATGGTTTTTTTTCCCTTATGCTATCACATTTCAGTTACATCATCATTTTATATCGCACAGCCGTCAACGAACGAGCCAAATGATTTTTGAAGATGTTAATAAGAGATTTTTTAACGAAAATAGTTAATTGCTGGCTTGCGTAATTACTGTGGGCGTTAAGAGTGACAAGGCATGTTGCTACTATGAAGTTATTGATAGAGCGTCATGAGCTTCGTTTTACTGTAGTGTCCATAGAAATCGCAAATGAGGATGGTGGGACCGACCGTGTTGGACGGGCGTGATATGTCAGTGGCGCAATGGGACGGCGATGCGTACCAGCGATATTCGCCGAGTGCAAAACCATTATAGCAGTTATTCGTTGCATAAAGTAGGGTTACTTATCGTCGAGTGATGCTTGTGCGTCACAGTATATTTCTCTAAGCAAAAAAAGTTGAATGAATGATGTCCTAAAATTTTGTGGACGATTGCGGCGCTTTGCTTTTGCATTTGGGTATCACATAAATAAACTGTTTGTCACGACTGTCGATTTGTAAAGTGGTGTCCGTTGTAGACCGAAAAATGGTGCTGACACGATGGCAGCTACTGTTGAGGACTATTCGATCAGCCTGTAGAGTTGTTTATGCGCAAGCAAATTTCCCGCACTATATAAGACGATCCTTTTCGTTTTGTAATGAGTGCGTTCGCGAAACGGATCAGTGGGGGAGGGAGGCGGAGGAGGAGAGAGTTCGATGGAAGGAATTATCGCACACATTGCCGTTTTGTTTAGTTAGGGTTTTTTTGGAATGTGCAGGTCGCTTCTTAGGCTTAAAGAATTGCAAATTCGCAGAGTCGTAGTCCTGTTAAAGTGAGCCGTTGATAATCTCACTGCCAAATGGGCGCTTTGATTGTCGATGTTGTTGGTGCTCTCCGAAAATAGCGCCTGCTTGCAATTTGTTGTCGATACTTTTTGATCGGTTGTGGTGTTAGTATTTCGGCTTAGTGACGCCGATGATCTTAACAAGTGTGGAGGATTTTTATAGTGAACATTTAGTTGAAAGGCGTGGCTAGAGGACTATCTTCAAGCAAAAGACGGTAGCGCATTTTAAAAAAAGACAAGATTTTCTGAATTAATTTGATCCCTTATTGCAGCGTTTGGTGGGATGTGAACATTAAATTTTTTTTTCGCATATAGAAATTTTCACATTGCACACGCAGTTGTTGCGCACCGTTTCAACGGTTTGCCTGGTGAGCGTCGCTGTAGCGATGTGGTTTTGTCACGTTCATTATCCCGAAACGCACATGCTCTCGTCTGCTTTACAAGAGAACGCTCGTGCTTTAACTTCTAAGCTGTTTCATTTCGAGAACGGACTTTGCATAATAAGCGGTTTTTAAATATGTGATGTGGTTCTTTTCAATGTGTGCTAAGCAGTAGTATCGCTGGAATCGACCAACGAGTGAGTTGGACGTTGGTGCACTTGCACCGGTTTTACACTATTGTGATGTGCGATGGCACGTCTTTAGTTGCGAGGCTGAAACGATGAGATTGCTGTCCGCTCCCTCAACCCCATTCATCTCTCCCACCCTCAACCCCGTTCCCCTCTCCCACTGTTCCTTTTTTTCGGCGCCTATGATCCTGAGTGACGTTGAGCAAACTGTCACATAAAAATTCCATCCTTTTGACGAGAAAAATTCGCAAAGTGAAAAGAAATCTCAAAAACTTCCTAAAATCTTTCTACTGATTCTTCGATGGCTTTTTTCAAGTGAGGACTTGGCTGTTTTCTTGATCGATGGTCATACTGCTTTTTTTTCTCTCTGGGACTTTCCTATAACGAATTGAACTGAAGACCGCTTCCCTGCCTCTTCCTGTGCTTTCTTTAAAAGAAGAATCAGAAACTGCATAGGATTCCAGTGGCACTGTTGTCAAGACATCGAATAATTTTGAGCTACGCATATGGTATGTGAAGGAAATCTGCGTGAATTTTTAGGTCTGCTTGAAAATTGACAGCTTATAGAAAGGGTTAGCGAAATGTAGTTCTGCAAATAAATGAATAAGTAAGGATTTTATAAAAGGTCTTAATAAATTTAAGAAAACGTTTTTTAAGACGTTTTGGCCCTAAATGTTGGCGTCTTTTCACGCTGGTTATAGTGGGCCTCGCCAGGGTATTTCCACACTCGGTGCATTTTTCTCGGGTTCAAAGTCGGCAAGAATTTAAGTGAAAATGATTTAAATGAATAGAGAAAGAAATGAATTTTTATATGCGGTGTATTGAACGTGAAAGCGTTGGTCGAAGTAAATGCATTATTACTCTTCTGCAGATAAAATGTTTCTGGCATCTTCGTAACCGATTGGCTAACCTTAATCCACACGAGAAAACGAGTTCTTTTTTTTTTTCATTTAGAGGAACCCAAGTTTGTGATATTAGTGAAATGTTCCAGTTTAGGAGGTAATATTTCCCATGTTAACGGATCATACCGGAGAATCTGGTTTATACGTACTGGTTATCGTTACAGTCACGATCCCTGCATGTGCGCTTTGCACAGCCGAGCGAGAGTTGACGTGCATTTGGAGAACGCAGTTGAGAAATCGATATGCTGAGGTGCTTGCAATGCGCAATTGCATCGGTTAGCGTTTCCATGCACCCGCAGTGCATCGATCATGACTAATTCTCATGTGGAAACGCACATACGTTCGCTTTAGCGGTCGGTTAGTTGTGGTCGCGGTGAACACACGATGCCGAATAAGCTGTGCGTCTCGGTTTGTGAGAAAACGTGATTGTTTTTTTTTGTTTTTGCTAAAATACATGCCAAATATTGTAACGAGAGTCCAAAAACTATTCGAAAATGTCACGCCTGAGCGTGAGGAAATGGATATGCATGAGCACTACCATGCGCACCATGCGCTCGTTTTTTCCTTTAATGTACGGAAGTATGCAGGTCCCTTTTTGAGAAGGTAAACACTGAATAACATCGAGGCGCATTTAAAATTTGTTGATTGCGTTTCGATTCCGTGGCTGTACACTATTATGATACCCTTTTGTCTCGCTCATTGTTACAAACGTTGAATTGTTCTTACAAATTTCTAGCGCTGTTGAGAGCCGCTAAACTATGAATTACGCTGTTATTGGTTACATTACTGGTCGGTTATTTCAAGTATCCGGCAGCCTATAGAGGAAGATGGCACCTTTAAGTGCACCAGACAATACGCGTCGTCATGAAAAGTCCTTTTTCTTGTTGTTTATTTCGCCACTTTACGCAGCTGAAATGTAACCGGAGTTCGGTCCCTGCAGGTGGTCATGACTTTCTAGTGGTCACGACTTGAAAACAGTATATCCCTAGGAAAAATATAAGCATTTCAATGCTTTGGATATTTACACAGGAGGGGGAAGGGCATCGCGTCCCTCCACACTCCAAGAAAATGCCCGAGATATGTCCTTTAAGGAGCGATTTTTAATCGGGAGGGGAAGGGGACCTAATCGGGCGATCTAATCGGGGACTCCAACGAAAAAAAAAGGGGAAGTTGGCGAGGGACCACAACGGGGAACGATCCGATCGCAGAGATTTTTTACCAAAAAACTGATTTGTCGACGGAACTCTCAGGAAATGAGAGCGATCAGAAATGAAAAATTCGGTTATTGCTTCTGGGGAGTTTGCCCGGCAGGGAGCGCAAACCAAAGAGGCAACTTTGTCGAAGGATCCCCATCGGGGGAGCGGTTTGCTCTGGAACATTTATGAGGGAGGTGTGGGGTAATGACGTAAATCAAAAGGTCGAGATGACCAGCCCAACGGAGAACCGTTAGGGGAGGCCTTCTGAACGAGGCTCAAGTGGGTCTGCGTAGGACACCAGTCTGTGGAGCGTATGTTGGCGTGTGCAGATGTGACATTGCGCTGCTCTAAACGCTTTGATGTATGGTAATCGCACCTTGTGAATTTGCAAAAGAAATAACTGTGGACATTATTATTAAATGGGGGAGAGTATTTAATTGAACAATTAAAAATGCTTTTAATAGGTACTAGAGCGATATGCATTTGATAGTTGCAAGAGGTGTACGAGAATACGAAACGATTAAATAGGGGTAGTTAGCTGAGAAGATGGGTGATGTGCTTCGAAGAGCAAGTAGCGATTGTTTGTCGGTGTTACGTGAGGGTGAGCAACGAACGTGATGAAGCGACAGTAGACGGTGGGGCAGTAGCTAACGTGTATGTGCTAAGGCACACACATCAACACTTTGACGAAGTATTGCAGCATCTAAACTGGTGTCCTGCGGGAACTTCATTGCTTGCTGGGGAGCAGTCACCGTTTTTTAAAATGCGAATTTTCAGTAAGGGTCTTGTTCCTATGGCCAAAAGTTAGCTGTTCGATGCTTTCAATTGCTGCCCGATTTTCTAGCTTGAATTCTCTCTCTTGTCGTGAAAAGGCATACTGCGACAGCACCGTCTCATTTTTCATCACTCCGATGCCAATTCTGAGCGGGCTTCTCCAGCCGATTCATCAGCGATAATGTTCCATTCTCTCCTCTTCTCTCTTCTTCTGTGGATTCTCATTTTTTGTGTCGGGCGGACTTCGTGGCTAAAGTGTTTCTGTGCGAGGTCTCCTCGGTGAATCACTTCCCCGTTTTTTTTCATCAGGTCGCTCCTGCTCTGCCCACATTACTCCCTGACAGGGTCCCATCTTCCTTGGTTGAAAAGCGCTCCTCAGAGGGCGCCAATAAAAGGACGTTTTGCGCACTTACATACACAATGAGCATCTGTGCATTTGTTCTAAGAAAACTGGGCAGGACATTTGGTGGCTTTCATATATTTTTCAGTTTTTTAAAATATCCGGATGAGATGAGGCCAACAGATGCTATTTACCTGATGATGCCTGAAGCTTGATGGTTAGTAAGTTCTCGTTTGAGTTCATGAGGTTTTCTATTACAAGTAAAAGACGAGACGTTGCGGGTGGTCAACGCCTTAGCGTTTAATATGCTGTTACCGTAGCAATCCAATTTTCTCTGCTTTGATAATTCCAAGTTGCGACTTCTTGTTATATAGCAGTTGGCTTCACGGTTAGGGTCCAAAGAGATGTTACGCGAGTTCAAATTCGCGTCGGCTGTACGGTACCTCTATGGTGTTTCTGGATCGGTAGTGTTGTAGCAGCAAATCTCACTGCTTCCGTAGTGTGTCCTCACTTTGTAGGAATCTGTGCTGCTCTGTTCCACTTGTTATCACTAGTTATCGCTTTCTATATCCTGAGGGGTTGTCATATCAGTCTTGTATTCAGAAATTTTTATGTCGAATGAGTGCTGGCTAATCACTTCTGCAACCAGCAGCGGCCTTATTTTTGAATCTTGTACCTAGTCTATGTTTCTGAGCTTGTTGTTTTGGCTAAATAGAACGACGTTTTAGAACGTCCTTTTATTTAGCAAAAACATCAAGTCGTTCTATTTATCTAAAACGCCGTTCTCTTGTTGTTCTTATCTATCCTGAGCTCGGGTCTAAAATGTTAATGGGGAGAGCGGATTGGTTTAGATGATCTGTAAAGTGCTTACAGAGTTCACCTCTCCGTAGACGATTTTTTGTTTCAGGCATCTGATGTGCGTTAGCTCGCTTAGCTAACATTTAAAAAAAAGAAGCCCATTGGGCGGCTAACGTCATTGCGCGTTGTGTAGAGAAGTGGATGCAGAGAAGCAAACAGTGTTCGGTGTGTCTGGCGGCTACTTATAAGAAAGGCAAAAGCAAAGATTTAGCGCGCCAGATGCGAATCGAGTTGCTAGCATTTGGTGTGAACGGTGAAACGTTCATCCGCTTGTGTGTGTTTCATTTGCTGCTCATATTAGCTGCTCGTTTCAGTTCGTGCTGCTTGCCAAGAACATCGGTACACTTGGCTTGGCAGCTGCTTCGTACCGCTGCCCCCTTTCAGAATTGGTCTCTAAGCGGGTTGCTTTTTGCTCTGCCAGTACACTTTTTGCTCCAGCCGCGCTTGTGATCTGCACGGGCATTTAATTGTCAGGGCATAGTGCAGTTTGTTGGGAGGTAGTCCATTTTGTATATTGTGACGCGAAGCATCTCCGTGGCACGAAATCTCGCTTTCACCTCTCTTCTCACCGCAATCGTAATCAGCCGATGCCCCCGTATTTCTTGTTAGTGGCTTTTGCAGCCGTTATAATGTTCTTGAGATGGTTTTTGCATATTTAGTTACAAAAACAAATTCATTTAGATTATAACTGGACGTGTTCGTGTTATTAGGTGAAGAAAGAGAGTATGTTGTGTGCAAGTTACGCCAGCACTACCCTTAACACACATTGTAGTTGTGCGCTGATCAGCGTTCGCGATTGTGCGGAGTAAAGCGGCATTGGACCGCTAAGAAACTTCGAACGATATACGGTAATGTTTTGGTTCATTGGCGGTATGCCAGTAATGACTAGCAATAGGAGAAGCATAATTCTGTGATCGCGCTTGGCTTGCTACGTTGTCTCGACCAGTCGTGTCACGATTTTTATGATATTCAGTAGACCTGCAATGCTAGAGAACAGAGAAGTCAAGTGACTTGCATGCCAGAAATGATGTACACGGGCGTACGGTGCCTGCATCACTGCTTTCTCTGTGCTTTATGTGGTTTACTTGTGCTTGCAAAGCTACCATCAACGTCCAGTTAGAAGCTCGCCTCTCAATGACGCTTGCATTTCGAAATGTTCAGGACTTTTAAGTTCCCATCTCCTCAGTTATACGCCTTATGCAGTGTGTACAGTCGTCGTTTCATCCAGGGGGGGGGGGGGGGGGGGGGGGGGGGGGGGGGGGGGGGGGGGGGGGGGGGGGGGGGGGAGTGAGCTTTGACGCAGTATCTCGTATCGTTTTCAAATGCGGAAAATGCATGAAAATCTCTTTCCTTAAACAATTTCCCCTTCGCCCATCCAGAAAAAGGAAACTCTGACGCACATTATATGCCCCTCTCCGTTCTCCTCTCAAAAATAATTGAGCAACCTGAAAAGCCAGATACCATTAGCGAAAATGCAGATGCTTCGAATTGCTGCTGTTGTGCATTTCTTGCACGAGGGGGTTGAAAGTGTTCGGTTCGGGACCAGTCTGTCTTCCTCGCGCAGTTTGAAGAACTGAGCTCCATCGATTGCCATAGAGCTCTCATCGGATGCATCAACGCACGCGAAAATCCGCAGCAAGCTGATGATGCGATTAAATTTTCGTCTTTTAATCGTGTGGACCAACCATTAATGCATTCAATTTTTCGTCTCTGCGGTCTAATCAGTCACATAAATTTTCTGTTAAAAGTCACCTATATTTGAGGGCTTCGGACTCCCCTAGTGAGTTGCACGTTGACCAAACAAAAGTTTATAAGACTTTTCTTATTTCTTGAGTCGAAACGAACGAAGTGAGCATTCGTTTGTTACGATAGACTAGGAAATGCAGTAAAATTATCGCGCACACGGTCAGTTAAGTGCGTAGGGAATTTAACGACGCAGTTAAGACGTTCCTCCGACCAAAGGAATCAAGTAAGAATTGTGGAAAGTTTCTCTTGCTTCATTTATGATCGTTAAGGTTTTTAATCACAGCGTTACTTGTTTCCGAATTTGACCTCTTCTTTTCATTTCTACGAGCGTTCTTTGTTAGAAGTAAAGGAGATGCGAGAGGAACTGATGGAGAGGGAGAAGAGAAGACTAGACTCGCTGAGAAAATTATGGGTTTTACTGTTGGGCAGAATTTTCTGCCTGAATGCAAAAGCCACAGTAATCTTTTAAAGGAGGAATTAGTATCTTTTTAGACGGAGTGCGAGCAAGGAGAGAGGCTTTTCTGTTAAACGACAAAGGAAGATAGATATATCTTTTTCCTTATGCTTTTTTTCCAGCGTGTTTATCATTGCATTTTTCCTTATTTGTTCCTGTTCGGTTTTGTGGGCATTATAGAATGCGGTTAAGTGCATCGAGAAGCTGGACGATGCTGAGGCATCCTAGAAACGCACCTATTGTAGGGTATACAGAAATGTCATAATAAAGTAACTTAGAGGGAATCTGAGCGAACTTAAATTCTGAAATATCGGAAAATTTGTTTACATCGTTTAGGGGGTCACATTAACCCGTAAGGTAATACGATGAATGTGTGTATGCCATATGCGATTTTTTTGTTGTTGAGTTACGTTTTGTCGAAATCGTTGTGTGCCCAGCTCGCCACAAGCAGCACCCAACGTCACGTTTTCGTTTTTCTTCATTTTGGACGAATGATGTACTCTTAGGTTACTTCCTATCTGATAAATGTGTGTGAAGTTTAACAGTTATTTTGTTTAACAGTTATACCAGTTCGCTTAAATAAAAACTAGCTCTTACGTCGTCCATTTTAAGCTGAGTTTTAGTCTGCGTTCGCGTTTTGGATGAGTAATTCACTTCTGTTCTGTTTCTGTGATAATCTTTTGTCGGAAAAGTCTGAACGTTGAAATTATCTAGTAATAACACTGTGTTATCTTGTAGCTTACCCTGGTTTCCATAAAAGACGTTACGCCAGTGCTTCCGTTTTTGGGCAACCAGATTTTTCTTAAAATTCCTCCACCTTCTCTCCACTCTGCTTTACTTCTTCAGTTGATGCTCATGGTGCTGCAATATTGCCTCATTGCTTTCAGCGGTTATTTACCTATTCGAAGTGGTTTAAGGCAATAATAGCTGATTCGGCATTGAAATGGACGCATGAGGATTGGGAAAATTGGGGATTGCGCAGCTCTAACGCTGCACTGTAGTTGCATATCTTTTGCTTTCTGCGTCTACAGCATTGCTCAGGAGGTATTGGACTAAGAAGAACGTTGCAAAAATTGAGACTTTGAAACTTTCTTTGTGCATGTAGCTTATCTAGTTGCAAGCTGTACTGTAATGTACGGTATAAATGTGCCGTATTTTTCGCGGCCTTATGTACAGAACCATTAGAATGCATAACTGCCGTGTTTCAGTAGTTGGCACATCCGACAAAGTCGAGCGCTACAGTCGATCTTAAAGATGATGAACGTGTTCTCGAACATCTTGAAGGTTCACTTTTAAATTTGAATTTTTTTAAAAGATCTGATGCCGAACTCGTTACATTTTATGCTCTAGCAAAATTGCTTTTTTTTTTCAAGCGCATCACTGTGATACCATTTTCACTCATGTATTTCTTGATGTTTTCAATTCGAGAACCCTTGAAGGCTCAATTATGAAATTAGGTGGAGTCGTATATCGACTGTCAGATCTGTCTGTCAATTTTAAATCGCATGTTAGACACAAATGTGACCAAAGTTTTGGTTGGGGCATTTTTATGACCGGTCGAATTGCCAAATGTTGAGGAAAGGGAAACGTTATTGGGAAATTTGCAAGGCGGGTAGGCTTATAAAAGTATAAATGTTTTAGATATGTTCCATTATTTGTCGTCAACTTACGAAACGGTTGAATTGCCAATGCGCATATTGTTATGGCTCACTGATTCGCATTCCCACTTGCTTTTAGTCGAAGGCCTTCAGCTAATAGGTGATCCTCTTGATTGTTGAGTTGATCGTCTGGCGATCATTTAGCTTGTTTAAAAGTTTTGCTTATTTAAATTCATTGTAATGTCATGCTTAGATATCTATTAATTTTCCTCACCGTCATTTCTAATAGAAGAAGTGCATGCATACATTTATTTTTAAACTTGCATGTTTTCCGGATCTCCTGAGAACATCCGTTTGCTCTGGCTGGCTCATGAAGTCCTCTTTACTTTCTCCTAATGAGGAAAGCTGAATCAAGTTCGATTTTTGACAGGTTTATTTGTGGTTGATTGATGTGAAGAAATGATGTAAAATTTAGGGACCGACGGTGGGGTCGTCGGTAGTGACGATGTCGGCTCGACTGGCAGCCACGGAGGCCACCTTCCAGACGAAACCCTATAAGCTACACAAACTCGACTCGGGACCGGATGAGAACGTGCACGTCACCAAGGAGGACGCTGTTCACTACTATACTCAGATGCAGGTACGTCGCTTCGCTGTCTATTCCTCCTCATCCTTTTGTGACTTGAACGACCGCAGCGCTGTTGAGTTGCCAGAAATTTAGTTTTCTTTTCTTTTTTTTTTTTGAAAGAGAGCAGTACGTTCAGATACATTATACGATAAGCGTGTCTAAACGTGCCAGGCTAACCTTACTGCGGCCGTTTATTAGGTTATTATGCACTTGCTCTTTCAAGCGTTTAAATTCAGACGTAGGAAAGCTAAGGTGACGTAGTTTACTCGTTTTCACTATCCACGATTAGGTGAACCCAACAATAAACTTCGACTCAGTTGGCTGGAATCGGTTCCGTTAAGCGGATCTCTCAGTGAGCTGCGGCAACCTCTGAATATCATCGACTTCGAACGAAATGTGTTCACCAGTAAGGCATTTGTCGCTAGAGACCATTATCTGTTTTGCTCGAAGTGAAGGCGTACTGATCTTAGTTTTCCTAGGTATCACAAGTTTCATGGAATTAAACTACTTAAAAAATGAAAATTTTTGGTTCTTTTGTGTACAATTGATCACTCGGGAAATAAATGAAGTCTGTAAGCGCCTACTAGCCGTGGAGCATTGTTGGTCGACAGTGAGTGAGACGCCCACCAACGTCTTCAGCGAGCTACTCAATTTGTTTTTTATGAGAAGGTAAAAAGGAAAGGATGGGGAAGAGAAGGCATCATAAATCTGTTGAAATAGCTAGCTGTCTGCTGTCCATTATATGTGTATCTTTCTTTTTTTTGTCTCGCTCAGTAAAAATCGTATTTAGTTTGTGTTTTCAATTAACGAAGTTGTGTTGCTTCTGCCATTATATGAGAGGGCAGTTACTTTTCGATTTACTTTTATGTTCGTAAAAGTGTTCTAATGATCGACTGCTTTTGAAGATCAGTTGTTATGTGGTTGTAATAACTTGTTGAGTTTAGCCCATTTATGGTCACTTGACACTCTTTTTTTGTACAGACGATCCGACGAATGGAGACGGCGGCAGGGAATTTATACAAAGAAAAGAAAGTCCGAGGATTCTGCCATCTATATTCTGGCCAGGTAGGATGGGCTGTTGTTTACACCACCTTTCTTTTCTTATCGCAAACAGCTTCTCTTATAAAGTTAATGTTGGCAAACATTTGCACGCCATTCATTTCGAAGAGTACATGTATTTGTAAAAATATGAATTGCTTCGCTGCATTCTGGTAGAGTATTATCCGTCAAATGGTTGATAGGCATGTCGGTTTTTTGGTTCGATATTATATTGGTCCTGTATGCGTTGTGTTCATAGTGCAGTTTGGGCGCATCTTATGGGTCCAATGATGTCACTGACAAGTATGCAGCGAAGTGAGTCAAAGTTGTTAGAATTTAACTGAGCTGTATTACTCACCTGGAATATCTTTATTAGGTGATAAAAAGAGAATTAGTTGTGTTAGTTGAATTTTTCAAGCGGTCTGTCAACTGCATTTCAGGAGGCATGCGCGGTGGGCATGAAAGCAGCGATGGAGCCTGGCGATGCGGCTATCACCGCTTATCGATGCCACGGGTGGACTTATCTCAGCGGCTCGAGCGTCGCTAAGGTCCTCTGCGAACTTACTGGTACGCTTTTCTTCGTTGAATGTAAAGGAGGGGGGAGGACGGGAACGGAGTACACTTTTGTTGAGAGTTAATAACCACCCATTCAGGCTTGGAGGAAGTGCTTTTAAACGTATTGCTGTATGCTTTAAGATGCGTTAAATGATCGTGATAGTTGTGAAGAGATGTTTATGGTAAACGATTACAGCGGTTGGTAAGCGGATGCGTTTTGCCTTCTTCTTCGAAGAGGTTGCATGTTACCCACTGGAGGTCGATTATCGTAATCTAAACTGTAGATTGGTGTAAAGTGACGATTTTTTAGTTAATACGATTTATTTGGTTTTGTCTGGGCTTTCATAAGGATAGATTAGATTAGAAAGTTAGATGGAGCGTTCAACAAAACGCTTCTTGCTTAAACTATTTTATTAATTGTTTTGATCAGCAGTACTCGGAAAATCAGTCTGGCGATTGCCTCATCATTCATAGTGCACACTTTTAGTAACTGAATCTAAAATGATTGAAGGTAAAGGCTAATAAATAGTTAAACACAAATTATCGTCTCAGACTGATACATAACGTGTTTTCTTAGTTTCTTGATTATTGCTATAGCGTTGAGATTGTTTATTCTGCAGCGTTCGTTTTTTTTTTTTTTTTTTCAAAAAATGAGGCTTATCCTTGGTTGCATATCTTCAGACGTTTGAGTGAGGTTATGCTTTAGAAAAATCGACTTTCAAATTTACCATTATTTGTAAACACTAATATTTCACGCATGATGAATCTTATCCTCTCCATTCTCCCTCTTCTCATTTTGGCTTTCGCTAACGATAGCGGTTTGAGTGAGTAACATGTTGTTGTGATCATCCAAAATGCATGGTGAAATAACTGTCCGCTATAAAGTTAGATCGGGAAGGTCGAAAATCTTTGGTGCTTTTACTCTTCATTTTTCTCCTTTTTTATGAAACATCTCAAACTGATCACTGTCATCCCTTCCTTCCGCATCCCCGCTTATCTTCCCCTTCCAGTAACTTCTGTCTGTTCCTGCTCCCCCCCCCTCTCCCCACTCTTCATTCAGGTAGTTTTTCCGCGGCGAACATTTATGTGTAGAGTCCAGCAAGTGGCTGCGGCTGTTGTGAGCAAACGAAGCGAGTGAAGTACGCTTTGTAGGCCAGCTGCCAGATTGTAGGTGGACGGTATGGACGTGTTAGCAGTGCGCCAGGCGATCCGGTTCGGTAAGGAGTGGTGCAATGCTGATAAGGGACCTCTAATGATCGAGATGGCGACCTACCGATACGGTGGTCACTCCATGTCCGATCCGGGAACAAGGTATGTCTTTGTTTTTGGTTCGTATTATTTTAACAGCGTCCAATGAAACCGAGCTTTGAGCACGACTTGTGATGTTGTGGCATGCGCTCTAAAATGAGTCGTGCCCATGCGCAGAACGGATGTTGTTGTAGGGATCACATGGAATGTTTACAGCGCTCTCGCAACGTTTGAGATTTTTTTGCGGTGTGGCTTTTGTATCATTTGACTGCAGTTGACAAGCGCTTTCGATAACCACCATTTTTCTACCGCTGCACGTTTCGTCATTGTCTAACGGCAGCGAAGAAAGTTACTGCGATCTTAAGATCGCTTGTAACGACGGATTGCTCAAATTAGTTACCCTTTTATGCTATTTATGCCATAGCAGCTTTTGGTATTTGTTTGAGGGCTTAGTCATCCTTTCGCACTGGTTTCGCCTTCAACAGGAATGGAGTCGTTGCGAAATTTACAGTCGACAATAGCTCTGCCAACAGCTACAAATGAAGATGCAGGAGTGCATAATAGAGTGTCACTTGAAAATGGTCGGAAGTGAGGTCCACTTCACTGGCCAACTTTGGAAGCCAAGGACAGGACCTGTCGTTATGAATAGAAAAAGGAAACATAAAGCAATATCACCAGAAACTATAACGTAGATCGGAGAAGGAAATGAACTACTGAAGTTAACATGTCGCTTTCCAAAGAAACAAACAGAGCAGAAACGACAGTCACAAAGTCCATATTTTTGTTACCAATTTCTAAAAGAATATCGGATTCACATATATAAACGTATCACGCACTGTGTCGTAAGAGGAACATAGGGTTACGCTGAAGTGATTTAACTGACTACTTGCTCGTGATGAGCAAAAAACGCATGTTCACTTTTCCATCCTAAATCTTGGGCTATAGATGAGCGGTCGCCCGCCACCATCTGTGACAAAAAAATTGAAATATTTAAGCTTGGGCTGCTATATTGCCCGTATAGATGTTTGTCTCGTCTTAACTCATATACTGCGAAGGCGCTTGGCTGCGTTATCAGCCAACTTTTAATGCGGGGGAACTTAACCTTACTCTGGAGCTCTGTACGCTGTTTAGACGATTCACTGCCATAGGTATTGTTCCGTCCAGGTGAAAAAAAAAAGAAAAAGCCACAACAGTTTACGGAAGCGTAAGAGACGTAACTGCCTGTTAATTTGCAGACCCGGCAACGCTTCTGTTTTTTTTTTTGTCAGATTTTGATATTCGTCAGGTTCGAGTTTTAACGGTAGCTAAAAAATCCGTGATCTCAGGAAGATCACGGATTTTTTAGCTACCGTTAAAACGAAAACTACTGTCACCACATTGGGTACCAGACAACAGCTGGTTAAACACCAGAAAGGCTTATCATCAGCGACAATCTAGAAGTCGGCGTACCAAACAGTGTTAAAAATCTGAGACTAAAAGTCTACACGAAAACTTTCCACGCTCGCTTCGAAGCCTTAGCCAGAAGTTGTTATGTGCAGTTTCACAACGTCAGAACACTAAGCCTATATTTGCAAGTTGACGCTTCCGTTGTCTTGGTGGAGTATTTTGTGATGTCATCGGAATCTTCTGCTAAATGGCAGTGATCATAGCTGTGAAAGAGTCAAACTTTTGCAAAAGTCTTTCAACAGTGCTGTTCGTGTAATTGATTCTTACGTAAGTTTAATCATGTCAACTCGTTTCAAGTGGAGTCGTTCCGCAGACCTTTCAGGTGGGGGTTTGTTACTTAAGCAATAAAAGGTTGTAATAGCAGCTACCTCGAAAACCTCTAAAAGAACCATTCATGATTAAACAAAAAATCCAACACTAATATGGGAATATGGAACAGAGGGGATTTCGACCGCGCGGTAATCTTCCTTAGTTGATGCGTTGCTTTTTTTCTGGCGTTGTGTTTCTTTTTCGCTTTCGCGTGTGTTCTTGCTTTATACCACCCCTTTTGTGCCTTGCATTTAAGCAAGCCGATCTTGCTGTGAAACAGATTGTGTGGCTGAACGATCCCATGTTTGGCCAGTTACTGTTGGTGTCCTCAAAGAACTTATTAAACACACTAAACATATTGTTATGCCTGTCCTGAAAAACAAACGGCTCAGTTCATATGTTGGACTGGGTTTAAATTGTTCAGTCGTTATACTAGGTAAAAGGTGCAGTTGATTGGAATGAGTGACCGTTTTGCAGCTACCGAACCCGAGAGGAGATCCAGGAGGTACGAAAGACGAGAGATCCAATCACCGGTTTCAAGGACAAGATCGTCACCGCCGGACTTGTCACAGAAGACGAGCTTAAGGAGATCGACAAGGAAGTTCGTAAAGAGGTTCGTCCGTCACCTTATGCTAGTCTAAGGCGCCGTTTTGGATGCTAATCTTTTGAGGGTGGTTTGGGAGATTTACGCGAAAGGAATGAGATTTCGGATGGTTTAGAAGAAATGAATGAATTCAACAAATGTACTTGGAACGGCTGTCCGATTGGTGCCAAGTGATCGCTGTTATTTTGGTCATGAGTAGCTTCTACACTTTCCCTTGAGGCTTAGCTCAGCATCATATCACGATTTTTAGCATTTAATTAGGTTTGTTATTATCGTGCTGGTTGCGATAAACGTGCGAAAGGTTCGATTGGATTCTAGGTTGATGCGGCAGTGAAGCTGGCACACACGGAGAAGGAAACGCCAGTTGATATGTTGCTTACCGATATTTACTACAATACGCCTGCGCAGCTCGTGCGTTGCACCACCGAGGAGGTACTGCAGCCGTACCTCACTTCCGAAGAGGCGTTCAAGGCTAACTCTAAGTAAATCATCTCATTCTGGTCGTCCACCGTTCGCCGTCTGGCTCAGCCAGCTGCGCCACTCCATTATGTTCACCGCTCGTTTGATACGTTGAAGCGCACATATGATTTAAACAGTTCTATAAATTGGATAAGGGGTTATGAAGGTTTTGTTGTGAAGTGAGGTCGATATTTTTGGTTTGATTCTACTGCGCATTTGTTTGTAAGATTAGTCAATGGATGAGATGTGTTCTTTCAGCCATTTCTCAACCGGTGTGTTCTCCTTGATCCCTTCTTTTCGCCACTTCCTCTCCATCTCTCCTACCCCCCACGCACACACACATCCCCTCTCCCTTTCTCTTCTTCCACTCTTTTCGGTGTGCTAGCACCGTGTCTTCTAGTTGGGTTCAGTTGGTACAGCTGAAGTTCGTTTACTGAATGCAATTTTTATGTTGATGTACGGATAGTTGTGCTCGTCCTTGGGTTAGCCGCCAATTTCTCTCGAACTCGCGCTCTCTGCTTGACTCGCATCAGCCTGGCATTGATGTTTAGGCATGTCTGTGATTGTGTTTTATTGTTTGAAGTTAATAAACGATCCTCCAAACTGTCTGCGTTTTGTCTCTACACCCTGTTCTCTCACACTGTCGCTTTGAGAACTCATATAGGTTTTTCGGTATTTCCGCAGAACGTGCAAAACCAGACTCTCTGGAGTTTATTTTTATGCTTCGCTAGAGTGGATCCGCTTACAAAAATTATGGCTCGGTAGCGGACAGTCGATCAGATGCGGTTCACCGAACTGTCCCGATGGAGGTATAGGAGAGTTAATTCAACTCCGGAGTTGCCGTTCATTAATTAAGACTTGAAATTAGACTCTGTCCAATCGTTGACTTGAGGAGAAGCGAAATTTTTGGGTATTCATGAGGTAGCGTTCAGCGTTGTTTGGGTTGTGCAATATAATTTATGGGATTGGTGCTAACTGCAGTTAAGATGGCAACAATTCTCGCAACAAAGTCAGGCATCAAAAATGATTAAGCAGCATAGAATTTGGGATTATTTGTTACTGGTAACGGGGAGGATAAGCAGTGCTGAAATAATTTGGACGAGAGGGTGGGTGAATGAACAGTATGTTGACGAAGAGCGTTTCTGGTAATGGATTTCCCTATTTCCTTAAAACGTCACACATGTCTATAAAAGGTGTGATGTTTTCTCTGGCTGAGCAGAGGGGGTGAGCGGGATTGTGGTTGCCTCATTGCTACTTGTCAGCAGCGCGTCGTTGCCGAACTAGAGGACATTATGTCTTTAATAATTCACGACGAGATCCGCCAAATCCGAAGTATGCGATTTTCAATGTGAACGTAAGTAATCCACTTGGGTGAACGTGTGAAAGGCAGGAAATCAAATCGAGTCGAATCGAATTTTTTATTTGGTCGATAGGAACGAACTACCTTCACGACAATAACTTTATACAGAAATACAGAAATTATAGCTTTTATGCTCGTGAATATATAATATTGTAGTGCTCGTCGTTTACTGCATTAGAGGAAAAAAAGGTAACGAATGTACAGGGCAGGCTCAGAGATCGAGCCGGTATGAGAGCTGATCGGCACGGTAACTGCTGTTTTTATGGCTTGTTTGTGTTACACGTCAATCACTGGCATCTAGGAAGCCGAAATTACAACGAACTCCTGAGTGTTTTCGAATAAAATTTCTTTACGTGGGTTCTTTAATAAATTTAGTTGTCAAACCCCTGGTACAAAAGGATTCAGGAAAATGAGGCCGCTGACTGTGTATATGTCGACTTCGCCAAAGCTTTTGATTTATGTTAATGCTCGATTACTGGTAAAGAAACAGACCATGCGGCACAGATGGTGAACATCCCCGATAGGTTACCTCTTTTTATTGGAAGAAGGTTTATGATCGAGATTGAAAATGTCTACTCGAATGAAATGATCGCCTACAGCGGGCTTCCTCGTGGCAGCGTTTTGGGTCATTTGACTTTCTTTTTACATATCAGTGTCCTTCCCGATTGCCCTTCCCACGGGTGTCAAGGTGAACCTAAATGCTGATGATCTAAAGACATATGCTGGCTATTCAGTTCGTCCTGATAACCGTGGCATTCTAAATAATTGTGTACACGATGGGTTTGGGGGTAAGTGGCTCAGTGGTAGAGCTTCAGCTTCGTGCGCGCGAAGACCCGGGTTGGATTCCCAGCTGCTTTCCCAGTGGTTCGCTAACAGGCTGACCATAAGGCGTTCCGAAACTGGTCGGAACATTCGTGCGTGGGCATGGTTGTCAGATGCGTCGATACGCGGAAATCGATGAAATTACAGCTGCCTTTGCATCCTTTGCATGATAGGTTACCTAAATGCCCAGCAATTACTTTCATTTACGAGTACGCTTTTCCCCATATTCGTCCGTAAAATAGTCGATGTTATTTTGCGCTTGGGAACTTGACTTTACCTTCTGAACATCGTGATCTAGGTAGTCGGGTAGACTCTAAATTATCATTTAGGCCCCACATCAACAAGATTATTCAAGGGGCTTACTGTAAATGTCCATTACCTTATTCGATCGTTGAAGTCCTCCTATATTCGTGTTCATGCACCTGTCTTCAAAATTTATGTTGGCACTATGCTTGGATATGCTGCAGATGTTTAGCACATACGCTTAAAAAGGAAAAGCGTTCATAACGAGAAGGCCTAGTGATTTCATTAAAAGCAGAATCGCCATCAAAAAATGTAGTTATAGAAAAACAAAATATTGTGGACGTCTCGACCAATGAATGGATCTTGAAAGCGTTGTGCTGAGAAAAGCTGAAGTAGACCTATGCGCGCTGTACAACTTTGTAGTGTCTCTGAACGACAACGCGCACATAACTTCCAATTATGAGTAGAACATATGAAAAGCGTCTCCCAAGGCTTCTGCAAATCGTTTAATTATCCATTGCAATCTACTTCCTGTCAACGTTGTCAGTGCTCCAACGCTTTCCTCTTTCAAAAGGAGACTTGCTAGACTACTACCATCCCCAACTAGTGCTCAGTTATAATTTGACTCAGAACCTCTTGTACCTTGTGTTTTCTTTTGCCCGATTTTCCTCTTATTTCTTTTCTGTTCTTCTTTCTTTTTAATTTCTTTTGTTCCTTTTCTTTTTCAACACATGTCAGCGTTCATCCCAGAAACTGTATGCGTTTTTCCTCTTTATTTCTTGCAAATAAACGTTTTCATCGTTAACTTGACTTCCCTAGTGAAAAATTACCGATCTATAGCCAACGCCTACCTGCCAGATGGTGCGTAAGGTCACATCAGTTAACCTGCCGTAGTTTTTATATGAGGTGGTCATACCGTGACGGCACGGATGAAGGTGTTCACACGACTATCAACGTTCTGGTAAAGTTTGCGAAGAAGGGATATGGGAATGCGGAGGAAAGGGGATGGAGTGGGATGTGCCATTTTAAGGTGTTGTTGGGTTCATCCGTGCTGGGATCAGTAAATTGTGGCTGCGATCGAGATTTGCTGACGAGAGCAACACGTTCGTTCACTTAGCAGTGAACGTGTTCCAAGCAGTAGTGTGTGTATTCGAAGTTGATTCCTGACTTCATAAAGTGAAAATAACTTGCAGAGAGCGCTATGCACTGTGTTGTGTGTGTTTGGGGTGTGTGAAACAACGGTCAGCTGCCACATCGTTACGTGCATTTCGGGTTGCTGGTCATCCCGTCGACTTGCCTCGAGCAGCATAAACGCAAAAAAAAAAAGAGAACTAGTCCCTTTGGCACATCTCTACGATAACTCTTTATCCTCTGCATAGTAACAATGGTGACTACAAGATTTCCATTAGCGGGATTTGAAGTGAGAAAGGTATGACTGGAGCAAAGTGGAGAGCAAAATGTTGTTGATGAGTGTGATTCGGATGGTGATGACGACTGCAATAAAAAAAAAGCAAACCAAACCGTTGACAAGCGTTTGCATGAAACACTAACAGTACGCCTGAGATAAAGTTCTTAAATATGCTTACCCTGTGCAGTTCGCAAAACATGTTTTAAAAAAATAAACATTTAGTAAACAACAGTTATTCCGTATGAGAGCTTCAGCATCGAACATGTATCTGTGAGATGGCCGCCCATGAAGAGTTGCTTTTGCACATTGTTATTTGGCTGCAGCTAATCGTTCATTAGAACTTACTAATCAACTTCTACTTGCGTTTCCTTTTTGCTGGAAAGGTGCCAAAGCATGCTTGTATAACTTCCTCAACTGCTAATGACCAGAATGGGTATTGAGGCTAGATTTTTTATCTTGGTAGTGAATTATCTTGGCAGTCCTAGTCGCGCAGCGTGTTAACTAGGTGAATTAAACAAAAAGAGAAACTGAGGAAGATAAAAACCAAAAGGAAATAGTTTCTGTGAAACACGAGTGTGGTGGACATCCCTCGCAGATGTGTCTTACATCGTTTACTGTCATAGAGGTATGCTGACCCCCTCCAACCC
>JPKZ01000441.1:328526-348788 GCA_000803305.1 Toxocara canis
CTCGCTAGAGTTAATCGTTCTCCGTGCATGTCGACGAATCCTTGCGTAATTTTCGACTCTGATAGATTTTTGTGCTGACATCCCAGTTAAACAACGGTAGGGGTAGCAGTTGTTGCGAGGTTTAAAAGGGATAGATAAGTAGGAGAAGGGAAAGGAAGAAGCGTTTCGGACAGATATGGCTGGGTACTGGTGAAGGAGATGGGTTGTCTGTTCGGTAACATACAAGGGAGTGGAGGAGGGAGGAAGGTTGCCTTTGCTTATATTGGACGTAAGGTAAAAGAAGCTCTTTAGAGCGCAACAAGAACAGTTATAAAGAATTGGCCGAGGCACGGCGAGTGGGTGAAAATCCATGTTGTGAGGTTTTGCCATACCAATCGCTTCATGTCCGTGTTTCGTTGAAAACTTCATTTTTATCATTTACTCCTGGCGGCTTGAATGGCGTGGGGAGGTAGGGAGGAGTAATATCTGGATTGTTAAATCACCAATTTGTTTGCCTGCTGAGGCAAGAGTGGAGGGATGGTGAGCAGAATTCGACGGAAGGTGTAGAATAATTGGCCATTCCTTACAATTGTCTTTCTAAAATTTGGTTCCGTTCAAGTCACGTAGAACACAATCAAGGCTTTAAAACAAGCACAATTTAAGTGGTAAGCTGGCATGCTTTTAATCTAAGATGAGCACGTTCTACGATTCAGGCAAAAGTAGCGGTGGTGTGTTATTTTATGCTCATGGCCAGCGTCGATATTGCGACCTAGACTTTGTGATGTCGTGCTTGTTTATCGTGGTCGTTATTTGCTTTAGGTGATCCCGCTTATGAAAGATCTGCAAAATGAGGGAATCACCGCTGACTTCCGTGAAAAGAAAGTCGAAGAAAAGGAAAAGCCAAAATCAGTCCAAGAAGGTCAAAGGAGAGCCATCTTCGAAGGGTCATTGTGCAGGTATTTTTTTCACACCTAAACGTCAGTTTTATCAGAATATGTTCGGGAGATATGAGTAGCCAATTTTCGGAAGCATGCTTCGCCTTTAGCATTTGCTTCTTATTTGGTCGACAGCTGGTTCCTCTCTCCTTTTTTTTATTCCTTGGACTTTATTGAGCGTGTAACACTCTCTTGTTTGATGCGGAGAAAGTTACAATTCTCTTATTCTAAAGAACAGCTAAATGCCATCTAATACAATTCTCTTATTCTAAGGAACAGGTAAACGAGTAAGTTTACAGCAGAAAAGAGGGGAAGAAGTGGGCGTCATTTGGAGTGTGTTGGGATGAAAGAATTATCAGTAACCGTGGTATAGAGTTAAACTGAGGGAGGCGTTGTGATTGAAGGGTTTTTCAGTGTCTGAGCCGAAAGTCGGCTCTCCAGTTGAATCTGAGATCTCGGATGATGTCCATTTACTGAGGAGGTATGCGAAGCGAACTAGAACCTCAGTCGGAAAACATCTATAAGCATGAGCAATCTACTTACTTGATACTGATCCTGAATGTTTTAAGCGTGCATCATTCCTATCATTCGAAACACTGACATATTTTTTCTGCATGCGGACTATTTGTGATCAACGGGCGCATGCGTAGAGGATAGAACTATTAAGGCTACCGGTCACGGTTTGCAGCATAACTTCTGGTTTTTTAAAACCGATACTTAAAGCTTAGAAACTTGTTGGTGATTTTTAAAATTTCTTAAGCCCAAAGATGCGCTTTGTTGAAGTTTTCGGCTGATAATGGCTTCTCTTTATAGAAATCTATCTACAGAATTTTGAAAGCTTTGGTAGGGTCTGAGCCTAGTTCTGCTGCACTGCGACCGTTGCTGCTGATCTGTTCCCGATTGATGCCAAAATGGCCTATTAAGGTGTATGTCGTCAAGCGTAAAGTCAGCAGTTCATTTGATGCGCTGGAAGCGTGACTTTTTAAGAAGGTTGCTTTTATTTGCAGATGGAGAAGCGCCACGTAAACTGGCACACAAAGAAGAATTGGCCGCAATAGCGAAGAATGATCCAGAGTTTTTCGAATTCCTTCAACAGCAGGATGCAGATCTACTTCAGTTCAACGAGTCAGATGTAAATTCGATGAGCGGTGGTATGTAGATGTTTCATTGGTGCACATATGAGAACACCATGCGCAGTTTAAACTAAAAGCATCGTATGCAGGTCCTATACACAAGCTTTCTGATGAAAAGGAAATGTTTCCCTTTTTAACGCCAGTATTTTGGATGTCACGTATCCCACTATAATCGCCTTTGGTTTGGGCATCAGGAGTTTCAATAAAAATGAAATCACTAGGGCTTCGAATCTAATATGCTTTTCATAAAAAGTATTGTCGGTTTTTTCTGTATAGCTTCCGTTCTCTTCACGCGATAGCTCGTGGGACGTGAACTTCACCGTTATGTAACAGGTTATGTGAAAACGCACAGTGAGTTAAACACAAGAAATTTCTCTATTTTTTTTTCAAACATGAATAGATTCATTTGATCCGGTTGGTGCTGCAGTGACTAAATAAGCTTTTGTTTTTTCTTTCGTTGTTGTTATTGTTTTTTAAAGGCTCATTTCCTCCAATATATGTTCATTTAAACCGCAAAGAATTTACTGTTCATCGAAGATGCAGCATATGGGCGTGATTTGCTTGTTCGATTCAATGATATTCTAACCGTCAGAAAACGCGTTCAGTGGATCTTCAGCAACTGCCATCTGGGTTGATGCTGGGTTTTGAAAGTTGCGATAAACCCAGTATCCTTCTGTGATCGATTTTTCTCTTTGAGACTGCACCGTACTAGCTATTATGATGGTAGGCGTTTTTTTTGAAACGCGTTTTTCTGCAGTTCACTCAATGCCATCCTGCTTCCTTTATGCTGTAGAATTCTGTTTTGGTGAATGGTCTTCTGTTAAAGGTTATTTCCTTCTGCGAAATACCTCCCTCTTCGAATGCACTGTATCAAGATTCTGATGCTTCTGCAAGTGAACTGTAACGTCTACATACCAACGTTATCGCAGGCTGTTCAGGTATCATTGGTTCAGACTTGTTATGTTCGCTTCGCTAAATTTCATTACTCTCTTATTTGTTAGCGTAACGAACGAAGACGAACTGGCGACAAAGCACTGTGTGCAATTCGTCCCCCACTTTTCGATTGAATGCGTCCAGAATTTGTATTCGTTTAATGAGGCCGCTGTTTATTAGATTTCGAAAGAGCTGCAGTAATTTTGTCATCTTTTTCATATTTCTGATAAGGAGCGTTTAACTGATGCGCTAAAGATGGCGTTGTACCTTCGAATTGTATTCGTTGCAATTTCGTCCTTTATTTCAGCTGTTGGATGACGTAGGCTTCATTTTGAAAAAGAGGCCGTTGAGAGGGAAAGGTACAACGAAGGGCATTCGTATGAACTGCGTTCTCAAGGTTTTCTTGTGTTTCTTAATGCGTTATTTCTTCACTATTCATAGCATATTCCTCATTTATTAAAATGCGCATTATACGCATCGCACTTGCATTTGTTAACGCGATATACTCACTGTGTTACTGTGTTAGAAATTTTCGAAATCTCTATTGTTGAAAGTGTCAGATTTTTTAATGAACAAGTATGTTTTGTGATATTGCCGGGTTTGGACGCCCGTGTGTCTCAGTCTTTATTCTGACCTCATCTATTTCACATTCATGGTTTTTAGCAAAATCCTCATCACAGCATATACGAAGTCTTCAATAGAAACGATAACGAATTTGGCGTGATGTGTTTTTTTCTCTGCCTCCCTCCTTCTTCCCCCCTTCCCTTTTCGCTCAACTTCCATTTCCTCCCCACCTGTCTTCATCCGTCTTCCTTCAACCGGTCTAACACTTTGTCTTAATTTATTGTTCTGATGTCCAGGAACAATAAAGTTAACAGAGATTGGAAGTTGGAGCCTTCAATTTCCATAAAACATCAAGAGCGCTAAATTCGTGGTGAATTCTGTACTATGTTCAGTGGATCTTCAGCAACTGCCATCTGGGTTGATGCTGGGTTTTGAAAGTTGCGATAAATCCAGTATCCTTCTGTGATCGATTTTTCTCTTTGAGACTGTACCGTACTAGCTATTATGATGGTAGGCGTTTTTTTTTGAAACGCGTTTTTCTGCAGTTCACTCAATGCCATCCTGCTTCCTTTATGCTGTAGACTTCATCCGTCTTCCTTCAACCGGTCTAACACTTTGTCTTAATTTATTGTTCTGATGTCCAGGAACAATAAAGTTAACAGAGATTGGAAGTTGGAGCCTTCAATTTCCATAAAACATCAAGAGCGCTAAATTCGTGGTGAATTCTGTACTATTTTTGGACCCCGGTACTCACATTACGTTTGTGCTTTGCAGCGTTATGTTGTAGGCTAATTGAAGGGTGAGTGCCGAGTTCTTGACTTCAGAAAGCGCTGTGATATTCGTTTCAGGCGTCAGGTTCACAGCTTGAGGACGCAGGATTCAGACAGGCGTTGGTCGAAGAGTTGTTCAGAGTGCAGCTTGAGGCAGCATATCTGTTGAGGTCGAGCTGCGCTTTCCCAGATATCGTTCACCCATTGGATGGCCAGGTCCGGTACTCACATTACGTTTGTGCTTTGCAGCGTTATACAGTGTTATGTTGTAGGCTAATTGAAGGGTGAGTGCCGAGTTCTTGACTTCAGAAAGCGCTGTGATATTCGTTTCAGGCGTCAGGTTCACAGCTTGAGGACGCAGGATTCAGACAGGCGTTGGTCGAAGAGTTGTTCAGAGTGCAGCTTGAGGCAGCATATCTGTTGAGGTCGAGCTGCGCTTTCCCAGATATCGTTCACCCATTGGATGGCCAGGTTACCTACCCCTTTTTGTAATATTAGCAGCTACGTGGCATTCACGTTTTTCGAGGTTCCATTTTCCCTGAAAGGACTGTAGGGAACCGTTGCTTATTACAGCGTTTGGAATTCGGGCATTTCTTTTCTACTCAGTCCTCCACCCCTTATTCGTATTAGCCATCGTCGTTGCGTCTATTATGTCGCCGAAGAAAGCAACTGGTTTCATGCCATGCTTACAGAATGATGTTTCACTCTGACAGACCAGGGCTAGTGGGCTTGCTTCTGCTTCGGATATGTGAGGTTCCAAGTGGAACTGCAAGTAAACGAAGGCGGAGCAAGCGGTTATGTGGAGGAAGGCGACATACTCGCTTTCTAGGCTAGCTTTGGGCATAGGTTTGTTGCGTTGTAGTGACTTCACAGTGGCGGTCAACAGCGCCTCGCAGTCCTAAACCGCTCAGTCCTCCACCCCTTATTCGTATTAGCCATCGTCGTTGCGTCTATTATGTCGCCGAAGAAAGCAACTGGTTTCATGCTTGTTGTACAGAATGATGTTTCACTCTGACAGACCAGGGCTAGTGGGCTTGCTTCTGCTTCGGATATGTGAGGTTCCAAGTGGAACTGCAAGTAAACGAAGGCGGAGCAAGCGGTTATGTGGAGGAAGGCGACATACTCGCTTTCTAGGCTAGCTTTGGGCATAGGTTTGTTGCGTTGTAGTGACTTCACAGTGGCGGTCAACAGCGCCTCGCAGTCCTAAACCGCTCAGTCCTCCACCCCTTATTCGTATTAGCCATCGTCGTTGCGTCTATTATGTCGCCGAAGAAAGCAACTGGTTTCATGCTTGTTGTACAGAATGATGTTTCACTCTGACAGACCAGGGCTAGTGGGCTTGCTTCTGCTTCGGATATGTGAGGTTCCAAGTGGAACTGCAAGTAAACGAAGGCGGAGCAAGCGGTTATGTGGAGGAAGGCGACATACTCGCTTTCTAGGCTAGCTTTGGGCATAGGTTTGTTGCGTTGTAGTGACTTCACAGTGGCGGTCAACAGCGCCTCGCAGTCCTAAACCGCTCAGTCCTCCACCCCTTATTCGTATTAGCCATCGTCGTTGCGTCTATTATGTCGCCGAAGAAAGCAACTGGTTTCATGCTTGTTGTACAGAATGATGTTTCACTCTGACAGACCAGGGCTAGTGGGCTTGCTTCTGCTTCGGATATGTGAGGTTCCAAGTGGAACTGCAAGTAAACGAAGGCGGAGCAAGCGGTTATGTGGAGGAAGGCGACATACTCGCTTTCTAGGCTAGCTTTGGGCATAGGTTTGTTGCGTTGTAGTGACTTCACAGTGGCGGTCAACAGCGCCTCGCAGTCCTAAACCGCTCAGTCCTCCACCCCTTATTCGTATTAGCCACTTCAGAAAGCGCTGTGATATTCGTTTCAGGCGTCAGGTTCACAGCTTGAGGACGCAGGATTCAGACAGGCGTTGGTCGAAGAGTTGTTCAGAGTGCAGCTTGAGGCAGCATATCTGTTGAGGTCGAGCTGCGCTTTCCCAGATATCGTTCACCCATTGGATGGCCAGGTTACCTACCCCTTTTTGTAATATTAGCAGCTACGTGGCATTCACGTTTTTCGAGGTTCCATTTTCCCTGAAAGGACTGTAGAGAACCGTTGCTTATTACAGCGTTTGGAATTCGGGCATTTCTAAACCGCTCAGTCCTCCACCCCTTATTCGTATTAGCCATCGTCGTTGCGTCTATTATGTCGCCGAAGAAAGCAACTGGTTTCATGCTTGTTGTACAGAATGATGTTTCACTCTGACAGACCAGGGCTAGTGGGCTTGCTTCTGCTTCGGATATGTGAGGTTCCAAGTGGAACTGCAAGTAAACGAAGGCGGAGCAAGCGGTTATGTGGAGGAAGGCGACATACTCGCTTTCTAGGCTAGCTTTGGGCATAGGTTTGTTGCGTTGTAGTGACTTCACAGTGGCGGTCAACAGCGCCTCGCAGTCCTTACTTTATTTGGGAGGTAGTGAAGAATAATGGTCATTTGCTGCTGAACACGATAATTACCAGTTTTCCACCTCTGTCGCTGCGTGATTAATCGTCATCGCTGGATTATTATGTAAAACTGAACACATCCAGTTTTGATTGATGTCACTGGCGCCACAATGTTACTAATGCGATGGTTCCACTGCAGCTGTGTGACCAATTTTGTTTGGTAAACTCCTAATGCAGCAGCTGATCACAGTGACTGAGGGGTTGGAATTTCAAGGATAGAAGCATTCACATAGACGGTTTTCCAATTTGGACGTTGGAGTCTAGTTTGAAGTTACACGCTGAAGTCGCTTTGCAGATAAAGCGATTTATAAAGAGCTGCCGTAATGTAGATTACATGCGTTTGTTTAAATCGCTAAGCAGCAAACTGAATGAGCACGCTAAATGGGTGGACACGATTGTTGCGACGAGGCAGCTGCAGCTCAACGACCAGTTTTGTTTGGTAGGCTTTTTCTTTTCCTTGATCGTCGATAAATATGCTTTTTTTTACACATTGTCATGTTTGAAAGTTACGTTACTGAAAAGGCGACGGAAACTTGGAATAAGGCGACTCGGCATCGAAAAAAACCCGCGCCAAACGGAACGCTTTCCTGACCCTGCCGAGGGAATATCAAGACATCCCCGCCGTATCTTTATTAAGATTGTGCTCCCTAACTATAATGGTACTTTCTCAACCGATCGAAGCAGCTACCCAAAGTCTGGTAACCTTGAGATCTTGTGTGCTCATCTCCTGTGCCGTCAGTAGTTAAGGCTATAGTGTTGAAGTCGAATGAAGATAGAGTAGCGGGATAGTTTTTGCCTAAAAGGCTTTAGCGCCTATACTTAGGGAATGTGAAACTTAACTTTGTTTAAAATGAAAATACCTTTTAAACAGATCGAGGAACAGATAAAAAAATCCCCTTCCTCTCCTTGTCCGCTCTTTTTGAAATTGCAACTTCGTGAAGGATCCAATTTATACTTTCTGCTTCCCAATGAGTGCAGTTTTTTAAAGTCTGTATTAGTATTACCTACAGGGAGAACGTGAGAAGAGGAGGGGGAGGGGCGGGCGGGGGAGGAGTGAATGACCGTTCTGCGCTTCTGCTATAGTTTTGATCTTCGCTCATTCACGTTCGTCAAAAGCTCGTTGAGTGCGCAGTACTAGAGCAAGTATTAGAGCAAAACGTGTTCATTTTTTTTGATGCTTCGATTGTTCAATATGTCAGAGGTCATGAAAGGAACGTTTCGGAGGGGAGGGAGAGGGAGAGGGAGCGTCTAGAATGGGTACAGTCGCTACCATGCATAGAGTAAAGTAGCGGGCAGTACTCTTGTTTGCGGTTCTCGTCGTTGAAATTGTATTTGTGTCAATCGATATTGCTTAAAAGGAATTCTTTTCAGGCTGCATTAGAAGCAAATTTGCGTTCCGTGGAATCACCATTGACGAAGTTTTACGAGTCATGGCATAACATGTGGAAAATGCAACAAGAAACTGTTGCGCAGGTTCGTCTGCTTACGTTGAATCAGGTCTGACGTATTTTAGCATCGAAAGCATAGTGAAAGCATGGCCGCTAAGCGGAACTGCGTTCTCTGTAAGGGGCACACGAACAAGCGAAAAAAGATTTGGAACTGCTTCTCGAGCGTAGCATGCTTCATCTAGTAATCTGTAGCCGGTTTGTATAGAATTGCAACACAGGGTCCCGTTTTGGTCATGAAGCCCTCCTTTAAAAGAATTCAATCTTCAATGTTACGTTCGATGACGTAATGCAGTTTCATAATTCCTTATCGAAATTTGTTTCTTTTTTAGATCGATGCAGTCAGCAAAATGATGCCGAAGAATAAAAATGGCGGAAATAAGGTGGACGAGCGGCGACCTGGAAGAGAAAAGCACATTACTAAGACGAATTTCGATCCCGAGTTGAGCTCCGTAAGTACTCCGGTTCTGATCATAGCGTTGCTACAGTGGGTTTAGTCGGGTCTCGGTGAGAAAGCATACAGAAAAGATAGAATGCAGCAGGGAAAAGTGTCTCAACGAATGTATGCTGAATTGTCGATTATTGCTTTGACCGTTCTAAATGTACATCTAAACTGATATGAAATTTTGTTTTCAATCCAACCACGGGAGGCGAAGCTGCATCTTGCACTTACATAGTCGGCGTTGACGAGCCGTTCATCTTCTCCCCATCCTGTTTTGTAAGATGGCTTACCCTGTGTGCTTATACGACAAAGTATGACTGTAGTTAATGCTCATTTTCCGTTCAGGTAAAGGAAGAGAGAGGAGAAAACGATTCGGAAGTTGGGTTAGACAGATTGGAGGGAAGGATGGCAAAAGAAAAGAAGCGAACACTGGAAACGGCGTGCAAGGAAGGGGCTCGAAAAAACATAACTGTGGCGAAGGAAGGTGCCGTCGACGAACTCGTAGATTTCGTGATGTCCGATTCCGAGTAGAGCCAGCTTTCGTTTTTCGAAGTTGTATGAAAGGCAAACTTCTAGGCAATTTTGGCAACCCCCCAGTCCATGGTTTTGGCATTGTTGTGAGCATATTCGGATAGCCCTAAAACTCAAGAAAGTTCCTCACTTCTTATGGGAGATGCCTGTAGAACCGAAAAAATATGAAACCAAAGGAAGAAAAAATTTCAATGGATTAGGAGCAGAAGGAAATTAGGGGTTCGTTTGGGTTGTGCGTTCCTGAAATTTTTTTGTATTTGATGGGATGGAGGTGGAGTGGGATGAAAAAAAGTTGCCCGTGCATGAGGTTAAGAAACCTTAGTATTTGGAAAGGGAAATGAACAAATAGCAAAAGATTTTGTCAATGTTTTGCACGGCGGCTGCATCCATCCGACACTCAGTGACTCCACGGCGGACTTCCTGTTTTATACTTTGGTTGTTACTGTTGCAGTTTTTTAAAGGTATTAATTCAGCATCTGGTTTCCACCGCAGGCAGTTGTTGTTGTTGTCATTTTTTTGTTTTGTTATTTACTCCACGTTTTCCAGTTCTTTATTCTTTCTTTTTTTTACTTCGTTTCGTTTTTTTAATGGTTGATTGGCAATTAAACGAACCGTAATGTGATAACATTTGTTTCGGCCACAGTTTATCACAGACTGCTTTTACTATCACAGTTAAAGGCAGTTAATACTTAGCAGTCATCTCTTCAACGGTTGCCGAGGTATGAAATTTCAAAAACTCAGAACTCCGAAGAAGTCGGACACCGATTTGCGAACGATCCTCATAAATGAGGAGTGAATAATTCTTCACCTCAAAATCATTTGTTAATCTTAGATGGGGGAACTGTTGTCCTCTCTTCTCGTTTCGAAACTAGAAATTTTTCTCACGCAAGTGAACCAGCCTAAATGAAAGGAAACAATTTGGAAGGACCAAGTCTTGATTTTGTTTAAGGATCACCACATTTAAAAGATGCGTCCGTAGCACAACCACAATTGTACGACTACAACTGCGGTTTGATTTGGCTTGTTGCAATGATTGATTCGTAACAGCTATCGAAACTTCACATGGCTTCAAATAAAACCCTTTTGGGAAACACGGAAAGAGGAAAAATCGCGGCAACGTCACTTTTCAAAATTGAGCATCCTGCTTGGACTAGCTTAAATATAAACTGCCTTAAAAAATCAGAAGAACAGATTTAGTGGGTGATCCGTCGCTGACTGTGAGAAAGTGGTTTAGTATAGGGCAGATCATTATATGAACACTACAAAAAAGCGCACAGACCCGCAGAGAGTAGTTTCGGTTGGAAGGAGGGTCATCGCCATTATAAAACTCTGAACTCGATGTTATATGACGAGAAACGGATGCATCAGTTTTTCTGAAATGTCGTAAACGTTGTTGGGTCTTCAGAGTTTGATTTTTGTGCGCTGAGCATAATCAACGCACTTTCTTGTGAGAAAAACGTTGCTCGCCGCTTACCGTTCAGCTTTTGCATCGCCCATGCACAACACGGTCAAATGCAATAGAGATTTCCTTCTAGAAGTGCTACGTGAAATGAATCACTTCCCCTTTCCTGTACAGCAATTGTAAATGAACTAACTCACTGTCAGAAAAAAAGTAACAATGCAAGTAAGCTTAGAAGAGAAAAGGACTATCGATAACAGCAGCGCCAATTGCAACGCCACCCTTGTCGACGTTTTCTGCCTTGCTCCGGATGATGTGTCCATGTGAAACGTTCTTCAATATTTTCTCGTTGCCAGCATCGAGTGCCGGCTCCGCATATAGACATCCATAGATACCCAACTCGCCGACCACCTCACCCATCGATACGTCCTCGAATGGCCGAACCAGGTAATTCTGAAATTATCTCGCCTTCACGACCGTTGAAACTCCCGAACAAAAGCCATTGCCGCAGACAATATTCTCTCGAAAGCTGAACCGTTCTCAAAAACTCTCCGTGTGTGCCTGTTTTCTAATTCTGTTTGATTGGTTTCTTATGAATAAACTGCCACAAACGCGATGTCTCACTCTAGATCATGGCAACTTAAATGTGATTTTCAATCTGGGAGAGAATAGAAATGTGGAGACAACTCTGTATATTGAGGAAAGTTTTTTTTTAAAATCAAGACGAAGTATCACATGATTGAGCAGTAGAAACCACCGAAAATTTGGTAAGAGTCGGTAAGGATTCAAAATGTTGGGTTATGGGACATGTGCGGTAAAATAGTTGAAGATTTGTGCTCCAGACTAACAGCACTGACTTGTAAAATAAAGAAGGGCTTCAATTTCGGAACGGTACGGCCGGAGATGAGGGAAACAATGCTTGTTAAAGCCGATTAATTGAGGCATCCTCCTCTAGGCGAAAACGCGTACTTGTTAACGACTCAAGAATAGAGTTGACAAAATGGAAACTCATAAAGTGATACAGCCTGTGTAGGCTGGACAGTGAACGTTCGTAAAGGAAAGAAACCCTTCCACCTACACCCACGCGAGAGTTGTAACCGGTTGATGGATTTCGAAAAGCTTACGGACTTTCGTTCTCTTCGAAAGAAAAAGCATTCAACGAGATTATTTCCCCATCATCAGTCGTCTCCCTGAAACGTTCACCAGAACAGCCTGTTCACTGTAAATGCAACAACCTGATCAACAGTTTCTAAAACAAAGGATTCTTGACCGCTACTGGTCATGAAAATTTCAATCACCACTCTTATCTACTTTTATGCTTCCATTACTCAACTCTTGCACTTATCGAAGGGCACATTCCAGCTTATTTCTTGTCCACTTCCATGATGTTGGGCACTCCGTACAGCATTTGTGCTTTAAATCTGACTTTACCTTGACGTGCATTGGTTGTATCCTTTCCATGAGTATATGAGCGGCGCGTTCGTCGTGACTCATCTCCCTCAACTTTTGCGCTACTTCCTCCCCGTAATAATTGCCTCCTCCACCTTCCAGCTGTGGCTTCAACACGAATTGTTCCGGGTGCTCTATGGCCTCCTAAATAATCTACTTCTTATCACCGCTGAGCATACCCTACATAGAAGCCGAAGGATGAGAAAGAAGGAAAAATGGGAGCATATAACATCCCGCTTCAAAGGTGATGGATTCAGTTATGAACTTCGATTCAATTACACACGGCAGATACCTTCTTATTTTAAAGTAGAACTCGCTGAAAATCCATCAACGGCCTAATGGAACAGTTTCCAGTACTGGTTATCTCGGCGTTATCCCTTCCTGAAGCTTGGGAGCGAATGGCTGGAGATTTTCGATAATCCTTGCGCGAAAAAAACAGGACGGTGCGATCAGTCGAATTATTGCTTCTGTTCAACAGTCTAGATTTGCTAAAGCAGAAATTTAAAAAGTCAATGAATTCACTTTTATAATGGCTTGCGTTTGCACATCGTCGTTTTCCAGACCCCATAAGCCGGCAAACGTTGCTCGCACGCGGTCGCAATCAGCCGTCCTTTCAGGCAGAAACCGTTCTAGTTGACCATCACAAGCCAGCACCTTAACTGCTTAGGTAGAACATCTGCTTGAAAGTGCAAATTCTTCGCTTTCTTGAAAATATACGACCGATAAATCTGATCAAAACTGGACTATACCTCTTTGAAAACAATTCCTGGCTCTCTTCTTCCCCACCTCTCCCCCCCCACCCCCACCCTCCCTTTCCAAAAAGGTGGGAATGAAGCAGCTTTCCGAGTACTTGCTCAATACAATACACTGTATGTTACGGTATCGTGTAGGGAAAACATGACACTCTTATGAGGTTATCAGTATAAACGGTAGCAGTAAAGATAAGCAAGTGCATTCGCTGTTGTCGGTATAAAACTCATTGACTGACTGGTTGCCATTTACTACTACAGTGAATGTATCAACATGATGAAGGAGAAATATACGTTTTTCACCTATTTACTAAACAGCCTGCTTATTTGTGCCATTAAACCTTTGTTTTATTTTCTAGAATCTCTCGAAGATTTCTTATATTGCAACAACGACGGCTTTGCCGAAAAAAAATGTGACATGAAGTCAACCTGTTGAACTTTTTTCGTATTTGCGAGTTGTAGTCCGATCCAGGGGCATTTGATAGCGTTTGAGAGCTCCATCGTAAGTCGTGCGTTCCATTCCCGCTCGGAACAGTAATTGTCGGGTAAGTAGCCGGCGCGAAAATAAACGATGCAGATACGCCTCCTCGCATCATACATCAGGTCATACCCACTCGCACCTCCCAAAGACAACCTTAAATTCGACACCTGCTTTCAAAACACCCTTCCCCCCTCCCCCCTCAACATCACTCTCTCTCGTTCGTAATTTCATCACATCTTCTGCCACCACTGATGTCGCTATATGCACCTTTTTGCATTTATGCAACACTTGACAAGGTTGCGGTAGAACGTCGGCATAAAAGTGGAATTCGAAGGTATAGTACAGTGTAGCGCCGCGCAGCACCGAAATTGTAGTAGAGTGCTGCACACCTTTCTGAGGAAAATGCAGTGGAGTATTAATGTAAAAGTCACGAACCTGTTATGGCAAATACAGTACAGCCCCAATAAAGCCCCATTCCATCTCAATAGACGGTCCTTCATTGCAGACGTGGAACTGAGGCCCTCTCCCTCATCGCAAATGCCTCATCAAAAAAAGCATCATTCATTTGAACTTCCACGTCACATAATGTACGTTTGAAATACTCGTTGACAGTTCAAAAAGAACGTATGCAGACAGGCAACTCGAAGGTTCGGTTTTTTTTCAAAACAATGAAGAAGATTTAGTTTCAATTTAAGTTCATCTGGAACATGAATTCATACAATGCCCCAGATCTCAACTCGCGGTAATACGATACTTTGCCTAAACCTACAGACAAGCTCTCGTTTGAGAGATCCTAAACATGTAAGTTTGAATCTCACAGGCATGTCTATCTCCTCTGAGAGTAGCTTCAATTCGACCTGACCTATTTTCGAGACGGGACGTCGTCCAGAAAAGAAAGGAGGAAAAAGATGCGAGAGGACGCCCGAAAGATCACTCGTGATTTTTTATCACAGGCGGAAAAAAATGTCTCCGTCACGAAGGTGACCAACCTACAGACAAGCTCTCGTTTGAGAGATCCTAAACATGTAAGTTTGAATCTCACAGGCATGTCTATCTCCTCTGAGAGTAGCTTCAATTCGACCTGACCTATTTTCGAGACGGGACGTCGTCCAGAAAAGAAAGGAGGAAAAAGATGCGAGAGGACGCCCGAAAGATCACTCGTGATTTTTTATCACAGGCGGAAAAAAATGTCTCCGTCACGAAGGTGACCAACTGCCTATTTGGTCGTAAACGTTATCCCTCCTCCTAAACAAATTTTGGCGGAACTCACTTTATACAGGAAATAACATAGATTTTTCTTTGAAATTTGCCTGAATAATAGCGACAAGGATGCAGAGGCGGACATACAAACATATGTACAGGATACGGCTATTCTATAATACACATTTCCAAAAACAGGCACGTGTTCAATAGACCGACGATCAAGTAATATGCTTAGAACAGCACCACATACCTCTCTGCACACTGAGTAAGCGTGAGTCGAATACACTTGGCTCGTCTGCTACTGAGCTGATCGATTCGATATTCAACGTGCCGCTGGTCGAGCTGGTTCTGATTCACCTCCTCAACCACGAACAATATCAGCGCTGACTGGTCACCAAAATCCAGCCTTCAATACTTTTATTAATACCGCATGAAAGTACAACGGGCCGACCACTTGTGCTTAACGAAGCAGCACACACCTTTAAGATGCTGCGAAGGAGTTGCGCTGCGTTCGATTAGAAATTTCGTTCAATCAGCTATTCGCACCCCGGACATTCTTATGGCATCGCGAAGGGGTTGATAAGGAACAAAACAGAGTATCTTTTAGCAACAGAAACCATCGCTGTGACCTCCAAGGTGCGAATTTGGTGGTACCAGTCAGTCTAAGTTGATGCTCAATAAGCATCTCCATTTAGACGAGTACATTCTGCTAAACATGTTTCGTCCTATAATGATCAACACCTACTCAAAAATTCACCTCTTATACACTGGAAGCCACTACTGAACAAATGATCAACAAATTCCATGCCAAACAAAAACATGCAGTATTTTTCACGCAAATTTCAAGTTATAAAGAAACTAAACGAAATGAACGATTAAAGAAGATTCTCGTAACCGCTTTCTGTATAAAAAGCATGACGACAGTTTAACAAATACGTCGCAAGCGTCCCACTGGATAGCATAAAGTGCCGAAACGTCGACCAAACGTTATTGATTTCTGAGTAGCTGATGTTTGCCAAAGACATCATTCCAGCATACAACATTTCTCGGATTTTGGAACAATTGCAGACATGAGTGCTTGATCGAAATGCGAACACGTATTTTATGATATGTGAAGAGGTACAGTAGAAATATTCATCCATAAAACTTGCTATTCAGAGTTGTTAGTGATGTAATACGCGCACGGGCAACAATCCAAACGCAAACGATTCATTTTATTTAGCACGTGAGTGTCCGCGTGTAATGAACAGAACATGACCTTACCAAGCATCGTAGATACCCTCAGCCACAGTGTCTATAGCTCGGTTTTGAGGGAGTGCATTTGCGATGACGTCGTCGGGAACATTCAAATCTTGTAGCACCCTTCTATGCAGGCGCGACGCCATCTCACTCAGCCAGCCCATACTTGCCGCAATATTGTTCACTTCGACCTGAAAGCGCATTCCTCCCACCGCTACACCTTGCTGCTGTTTTCACCAGGCTTATTTCATACATAGAGACGGGTACAGTACTTCTTAATGTATAAGCAAATATTTTAGACACAGAAATGCAAAATTTGTCTCATAGGACGGCAGAGTTCTTCGAGTCCTCAAAGGGCGCTACAACTTCCAGAAATTTCGAAAATCCGAGCAGAACCTCCACAGGAAGTCTGGAAATCAAGTGGCACGTGAAAAAAAAAAGAAGACTTAAGGTGATGCAGGAAATGGTAGCGCACAAGAAATTTCTGTTCCTAGAGTGGCATGCAAAAATGGGTTCTATTTGGATGGAAAGGATGCGTATGTGAGTTATACATATTCATTCATCTGAACAGTTGACAGTAGATGCAAACAAAACTAGAAAGCGTCTCTTCATTTTTCGAATAACTCCTAAAGTGTTTGAAAATTTGAAAAATACGGCGCACAACCTTTGTAAGCAATAAAACAACGAAACAGAGCAAACACAATTCCCTGCAGTCCGCTAATTAAAACGAAACATTTCCTAAAGTAGCACTCGCACTAAAATCATCAAAAATCAACATTACTAAACACACTCAGGTAACAAGTGAAGTGTGGGAGAGCTGCTTCATGAAAAATTCAGATAAAAAGCCACCTTAGAACCCTCTACACAACAATCTACTTTTGAAGAAGTGCAACGGCAGTGGCGAGTGACTTCGTCTCCTACAGACCATGAGACGGTTCCTAGCGTAGGGCAAATCAAATGGCTTACTACCCCCTTCCCCCTCCCCCACTAATACCGCCCTTTCCACACCCTCAAAACACAGCATCGTTCCTTAGATCTGTTCAGTACCTTAATAGGTTTAACGATAGAATAAAAGTGTTTATAGCGATTCTTTACCTACCCCGCTCTCAGAATTCGACTATTACGCAACTGAAACCTGTCTCAATCTGAATTCGCCATCGCCCCGATCGTCGCACATATAATCAGCTCGTTGAATTAACAACGTCTTCCGCTGTTTCACACCAGCTTCATGTACTCGCTTCAGAATCTCCACAAAGTGTCTAAATTATACCTTATTTGCTAGATGATAAAAAAAAGGACGCCGTGCATTTCGAATAAAGTCACTGCCTCAACACAATCTCCCTTCCGTTTACGATCGTTTCTTGGAGGCGGAGGTTTGCATGGACCTTCCCTCCCTTAAATTCAAGTTTATGTTTTTTTGAATTGTGCCTTCCCAAAAAAAAACTTCGGCACACATCACCGGTCCGCGATTAATTGATAAAAACTTCTAATGGGGATCTCTCCAACAACGAAACACTTCTCGACGCTCAGAGGAAGTTGAAAAAACAGCTACGGATGATTTCAGATGTGCACCTACCTCTAACAAATAACAAAGTAAGTGCCATTAGACCACAAACCTCGTAAAATCGTCCGTCTTCACTACGTCGGCATGCGACTTTATCAAAAAGTCGTAGTCCCACGATATACGGAAATACAGCAGATTGGTTGCCTAAAAGCACATCGGCAGTTAAAGACGTCCGGAAATAAACCGTTTAAGTACTGGAATCGTGACGACGACACTGTTGCAATTACTTTATCTTTCCATACTTTTTCTTCTACGCCTTTTCCAATAAAACCCGAAAGATTTTAAAGGAATCTCTATCAAAAATTGAAACATTATCGACAATCAAGAACTTCAGGCAGGAACATGTCCTTTTTTCAAGGTAACAAACATCAAAACATTTATGTAATATTTGATCACTTATGTCATAAGCTCATTATTAGCCTTATTCTCAGTTTTGCTCCACTACAAAAATGCCACCAATTAATTTGGACTCCAAGATTCTTCAGCTCCAAGTTAAGCAAAGTGGTAAAAGTGAAAGTTCCGTTATTCTACCTGGCAAGAAAGAAGAGATTTATCGCCAAAACAGAAGTGTTCACCTGTTGAATGTCGACGGCCTGTTGGAAGATTCTACGTGGGAACGGAGAAGGTAGCAACGTGAACGGCGCTGTCTGGCAAACATCGCTGCGATCTTTATGCTGTGGTGTGCGCATCACCATACCATGTCCCTAAATAACAACCACATTACTGCTGTTCATGTTCCTCTTTTTGAAAACGTTAGCTAAATCGAAAGCGACCAGTTCAGATGAACTCTCAACAATTATTATTGTAAAAATTGGAGAAGGTCAACGCTCAGCATGATATGCATTAGTTGGTAGATTCATCCGCTCATAAACACCCAACCGGTTATATAAAAGAACCCTGCCAAGAAATATATAACTTCAGCTAACACCTAAAACTTAACGAAAAATTGACGGATGTAGGTCAATCTTAGTATTTCATGGCCACCGTTCTACTTCCTGAACCTGATATTAACGTCGAAACATACCGCAGAAAAACCCACACTTGTGACTTGAAATACCGGCTCAGTAGCTAGGCGAGCAGTCATTACCTTCTTGCATTAAACAACTCACATTATAACACATGATTTTGCATAGTTCGATTTTATAATACCTGGAACTCTACATCGACGTACGAAAATATTGTTTAAGTGGACAGATCTTTCCAAAAGCTCCACCAACTGTCTTATTCAAGATTATCCGCTGTGACAGCTGACAAAGTCCAAAATTTGACACCCACACTGCTGTCTTCCTAAATGAGCTAGTCCGGGAAATCTTTTAAGAAAATTCGTTTTTATAACCGCTACAATAGGCTAATGCATTTTTTGTAAGGATGGAATCTCAGACGCATTTAAAAAAAATTAAACTTCCGAGAGGTAAATTTGCATTCACTCTGCTTGTTACAGTCAAATGTTGGTGCAGTTTTTACAAATGGTCTGCGCTACCGGAAAGAAACATTACCACCACGCAGTTTGTGCTCTAAGGCGGATTTCTCGAGGATACTCATCTAGCTCTTTCGTGTCAAAATTAGTCCCATAAATGCACGAGCTGCGAACGAAATAGCGGTCGAGACCCTTACATGCGCCCAGTCCACAGCATCCTCTACCATGCGTTTTAATGAAAGTGCATCAAGCGCCACCGGGAAAGTATAGCGACTGGAAGTGTCTGAGGTGTGCGATCGTCCTGATTTGCCAGCTGCATCCATGGCCATGTTACCACGTTAATTCGCAAAACAGCTGATGACAATCTGCAACAAATCAGTGGCACCTTAACTCGATTTAATTCCCTCTCCATGTGGTCAATCAATTGGGGACCGCTACCACGAACACACGTGGTCATTGGCCTGCTCAAGAGGTAATTGGCAAAGGTTGCAACCCTTCCTGCCCGTTGGGTCCGACTAAGAAGAAGTTTGTTTTAAAGTTAGGAATTCGCCTCACTGCAAACAAAACGCTTAGAACTTACTGTTTCCATTGTTCACCTGCTGGAAATATTAGTAAACCATGAGTAAAATAGATGTGTTCATATCAGACTCTTTTGTATGTTTCCCCAAGTTCCGGAAGCTTTGCCAATAGTCGCCTTTGGAAATGCCGCACCAATAACCCCACCCCTCCCTCTTCCCGCTATTGTCAGCGCGCTAGGCGCTACGATAGTTGCATAGTTCAAAGATCAATTGGATCCTTCATCCGGACATTCCTCATCCAGTTTGACGAATTCAAGCAAACCAGCATTCAGATTCTGGATGATTTGCCGATGATCAGTACGGATAGAAGAGACATAATTCTGCGCTCTCGCTCCGTTTTAGCAACAGCTCTAAACATTTTTAAACGCAGCGTTATAAAGCACAATTCCCTTCGAAACTTAACGCTTAGCAAAGATTAATGCCAGCTCAGTCAGATGGCGAAACTGTCGAAGTAAATCGAGCTCAAGCTCAGCACGCACCAAACAAACAACTGCAAACGCGAGACGAAAGTGAACGTAACAACAAACAGCAAAAGCGTTGTGGTAGCAGAAAATCACAGAAATGGAAAAACATTAGCAAGGTGGATTAAGTTTACTAGAATGGTGCCTAATTAGGGAGTCGTTGTTGTTTTTAATGATGTTGTTTTTAATGCTTCAAAAAACGTCGAATTACCTCACGTTGTTGAAAAAAGAATTTCCTGCAGAAACATTTAATAAGGACACTCGACATCTACCCCTCCATCCTCCCCCAACTCCGTATGGTCTGGAAAAGTTAGGGACCATTCACAACTTGTCTGGCAAGACCGTACGAATAATATAGAAGGAAGTCGCATGCGAGGATGCACCAAGCGACCGTTGAGTTTTCTCATGCGAAGGGCCTCTAGGCAATCACTGGTATAGACCTTAAGTGGCAGTCCGTTCGCTCAGCTTGAGAATTTGTTCTCACTAACCTTCC
>JPKZ01000441.1:348793-393043 GCA_000803305.1 Toxocara canis
CCTATCCCTATTCAGAAAATTTCCTACACCTAAAGTTTTGTAACTTTTAAATATCTAATTAGCACCCGTGTAAATAAAAGGGACAGTACTGAGGGGTTGGTGAAGTGAAAAATAAGGAAGCGAGCCGTTCGCTATGTTTGCTGCTGCAACGTGGCGAACGTTGAGTGGAAATGCGAATAAAACGCTCAATGTGCACCGTCTAAGTGAAAAACTAAAGAAAACGCTGCTCACTGAAACGCGACAAACCGTTAAACGTTTGCTATAGGGAATGCGATCATTACTCGAAACACACATTCGATGCCATACGGTCAACCCGTCCATCACATTTCGCTGTAACATCACTTTAAATACTCTGCGACATCTGTTAACCGAGGATAACCTCGTTAGCCGAAAGATTGGAAAAAAAGGAAAGAAAAGAAAAGTAAACTGGCATAAAAGCATACTGCAATGATTGTATCGTTTCATGAAACAGCAAAACAAAAATTTCTTTGAAATGCGATGAAGAAATTCGTTTCCTTAGCAGACAAAAACAACAAAGAGAGAAAATAGAAGCGGTCGAAGGACGAGAAAAGAAAGCGCAAACTCTTAGACATTTGTTCACAAAGCAATGAAATACGAGTGCACACAGACACCACACAAAAGCAAACAATTGTGCAATGCAAAAGAAAAGAATGTTAGTCTCAGAAGTGAACGACAAGAAAATCTGAATTGTCCGCCCAGGTGAATTGTATACATCATAAAATTGCTGAATAATTGGCTTAATGAGCTGCTGCTCGTTCACTTATGAAGTTTATATTTGGAGCAACAACAGTGTCGTTCAGTGATTACTTTCGATACTTGACAGTGTCATTTGTAAGCCGCTATTTACGAGCATCACTACTCTACACAACTCAAAACGACTTTCCAAACCGTTTATTCAATTTAGCATCGTTATTAACGACACTGTTGTTTCGCAGATGCGTCATATTCGTCTAATAAATGTTTGTTGTAGAGTTGAAAACCGAAAAAAATTTTTTAAAAAACGCATACCATTCTGTTATGAAAATATTTCGATCAGCGGCAACATTAGCATAAAACGTTTATTATCATCCATCCTCTCCTAGACGTCGCAACCCAACGACAACAACGAATATCGCATATTCTCTCTGCGCTGTTATCGTTATTGCCTATGGTGTCGAAACTCATTACAGCAATCCACACGCATTGTTTTACATTCATGTTCTAATCGATTTACGCAAAACATATTTATTAAATCATATCGAGTTTCGTTTTCTTAAATGGAAGAGATCAAAGGTGTTGTTCTCGAGTGGTTGAACTGCTGTAGTGATTAAATGCGACTCTGCATTTGAACATTGTACTCCGCGGGTTGATGACGTTTACGGCGGTTAATGTATCGTATTTGAAAAACCACCTATGGTGCTATAATTGAGAAAGTTTTTGAACTGGATTCATTGTTTCGTTAACGACCGATATTTTCGCATTAAGATGACTTACTCTGACCAGCCGTATTTTCTCTAATTCATTTTAATTGCTCGTTAATACTGTCACTAATGGATTGACCAGTAACTGTAAGCGTTTTTTCAGATGATTTGCGAATTGATAGACCTATTTGTGATCGTGTTTTTCATTATATGGCGTATCATAGTGAATTAAGTTGCGTTGCTCCACAGTCAAATGTGTGACAGTGAGATGCCAGTCATGATAAATGTCACTGATTGCATAATCGAATGCTGCGCAAATCATTAACACCTGTTGCGAAAAACCGCAATAATTTCAACGAATACTTTCGCAATAATATCAAAATCGCAATAATATCAAAATCGCAATAATATCAAAATCGCATTAATAATATCAAAATCGCAATAATATCAAAATCGCAGTAATATCAAAATCGCAATAATATCAAAATCGCAATAATATCAAAAATCTCAACAAATACTTTCAACTATTACTTCACTCGGTGATTTAAGAGTGTTCGTGGACGAGTCCCTATGATGGAAAAACTCATTGGAAATCAGCGACAAATGCGACGTCTAAGTTGACGAATTGCATTTTTCAGGCGACAGATGGAAAAATTGCCAGCTGCTGCATCGAAGGATAGAACAATGAAATCGTTGAAATCACAGCTGTTCAAGGCATTCAAGGTGAGGTACAGTTCAGTACGACTGCATTGAGCGTTATAGGAAGGTATTCATTATCGACTGTCCTTCTCTTGTTGAATGCGGTTGTCAGGTTTGGTTGCCGTTTATGAAGTCAGAAATGGAGATGTGCGGAACGTTTTACAATAATAGTGTTCTGAAGAACTTTTCCTCGTCCGTTAAGTATCGGTTACGTCATTCGTTCACACGTTTTCGGCTTCACATTACTGCAATTTCGTCGTCGTGACCTGAATCATATAATATGCTTTAAAAAGTGTAGAGGGTTTTTCTTTTCGGACGTTGCGTCCGAGTCAGTGCTATCATATTCTGATCGTTGTGAAATATCACGGGCTCACAACTTCTAGTTATTTTTGTAAGTTTCAACATTAAATTTGTATTGCGATCCTTCTCGATCGTACGTGAATGAAATAAACTTCCGCCACATGCTGTTTCTGAATCGACTGTTTTCGCGTTCACAGATCATTCGAAGCGTTATAGTATCGTGAAAATTTATTGGCTTAAGTTATGTTATTATGTCTTTTGAGACATTTTCATCTTCTTTTTAGATTTTCACATGTGTTTTTTGGTGTTCTAGACTCATATCACTGTAGTTTTTTGTGTGAAAATAACGACCTTGCTAGTATAGCAAAAGCAATGCGATGTGCTTCCCTCAGATTCTCTCTAGCTGTCTGTTCTTAAGTATGTGCAGCAACTGAAAATCGGAAAACTTCCATCTGTCGAAATATGTTAGTCAACAATGACTTAGCATTAGGAGTCTATTGTAGATGGGGCTGGCATATTACAGAATTCTTTCCCTTGTTAAGAAAATTTTGAGACCTTGTCAGAGGAACCGAAACGAACTCAGAAAATTCTATGCATCGTTTGAGATACTGAGCAAAATATTCAGATGAGTCATCATAAACGAGACGCGAATTGTAAGCATCTACTTCCTAATTTTATGTAGTAAGTAACGAGTGTGATGTGAGATTGCAAACTCACAAATGCTCACAAAGAGTGGTGAAAGCAGTAAGAGAATTTTTCTCAAGAAATGGCGCTATAATTGCAACTTTAAAAGAAGTATTATGATCGTCTGCCTTTTCATAATTTTGCAACAGTAAGAGCTTCTGTTCGAAATTCATTCTAATCCTTTAAGAGTGCCACAGTATTGCGGAAACAGTTAAAAAGTTATGAGGAGCAGAGCCCTCGTTTCGAACGTGTATCCATCAATTTTTTATCGCCAAAAAATATCACCGCTTTCATCCATGAGGAGCACATAAGAGCCATATCCCAAGAGCCATATCCCCCAGTTGCAGTCTTCTTCAGTAAATAATGTTACCCTCCACAAAAGTGCGGTTTTCACAGGAAGAGCTTTCCCAAAAATTTATAATTATCCATCGATTTTGAACAGTAGGATGGTAAGTTTGTATATTTGAACTACTGAGCTTACTTAAATCACTGCGCAAAAAATACTTATTGGTTTTGGTTTCTTAACGACCACAAATTGTTGATTTGCAGCGGTGTATGACAGTGAATAAATCGACTCATTATTATTGTTAGTAACTTTCAGCTTATGAGCGAAGACTAAAATGATTGTTTTTTGAAAGTGATAAGAGTTTTCAGTCGTTAAACAGTTACTCAAAGGCAACGTGTTCCTACTGTTTCCAGTGCGTTACACCGTTTCGCAGACACTACTTACTTCATTACGACGTTTAGCATTAAGACACTAGAATAAAGAAGCAGTATGCTTACGATAGCGAGTACCCGCAATTTTCTTGAAAGAAAACATACTGCTTTTATCGGCGAAGATTAGGAAATTACCTCAAATCAAGCTATTTGTCGGCGGCTGGAAAACGAAAGCGCTATAGCGCGAAAGTTTCTTTGATTCGTTATAAAGATAAGACACTTGAGGAAAGGATCACAGATAGGATGCGATCTTTGTGAGCCAAAATACTTTTTTTTTTCGGTTCTTAAAGCGGATCTTGTATGACGTGATGGGTTGCACGTGTTCCGAAATTCTCTGCACTCTGAGCATAGCTAACGGAATGGTTGAACGGGTTTGTGTTATGGGCGGTTGTGTTGCCGTGCAAGAGAATCCAAGTGGGCAGGCGGTCGCTAACAACAGCCAAACGTGCAAAAGGGTCCTAACCGCCCCAATGAAATGCCGAATGCTGCTGGCAACTGTTGTTGCCAGTTGTGTTTCACTTGCCTCAAGCACGTTTATCATCTCATACTATGTCTCATATCCGTCTCAGCCTCACTTCGCTAAGCCGTTCACCTTTGCTCTTCCTTTAAATCGACTATTTCTCCAAAAAAAAAAATAGCTTAAAAAAAGCCCACACAAATCGTGGAAGTATTGAAATTTATTGAATTCCCATCGTCATTATTTCCCGTATTCATCCTCTCTTCGGAAATATTTATTTTAATTTTTTCTTTATTTTAAATTTAAGACTGTAACAGATTGTTCACCCAATACTAACAATATGATGTGAAGCGCAAGATGTTGACAAATTAGTTGCAGCATGACATATTTTCGGATAGTCGGATATTCTTCTGTAAAAGCTATTGTTTTTTTTAAAACGAATTTTTTGAATTATTTATGTGGTCTTACGAAGCGTGCATTGCTTTTGTAGTGGATATATTTTTTTGTTTAGATTTTTAAACAACCCTTAATCCGTTGCTGTTGTTTATTTCTGCAAATACACAATCTACTATGGCAAGCGGATTGCAGCAATGTCCACTAATGTAATGAGTACGATAACTGTGGTGGAACATGATATGGTATGCAATAAATATTTACTACTTGTTCACAGCCAATACCTCCAGTCGCCGTCTAAAAAAGGCTACACGTTAGAAGTTAAACTCGCTATGTCTGTTGCACTTGAGCGCTTGTGAAACTCCATTCTCAACACAGTTCCCCGTTCCTCTTGGCAGGCAGATCAGAAACTCCATAATCATTCTTTTCGAGTCTAGATGCTAGGTAGTGTAGATGCATAATTGTTATCGAGGGCCTCATTGGGTTTGATCGCTTATTGATCGACTTAGAACACCAAGCGCCTTTGCGAATAGCGCTAGTAGTAGCAGCTCTATCGCAATGTACGACTCAATTGAGCGGCAACACTTCTGCGTTTGGTCAGACACTTTAACCTTTCATTTTTAAACTGATCTCCTTAATGTTAGAAGAAAATTATCAGTCCAGCTAATTCTTGTATTTATTTATCTATGTCTCTATTTAATAAAAATATATTTGTTTATTCGCTTATTTGCTTATTTACTTCGACACGGCATTTATTTAGTTGCTATTTTACATTCTCTTAATGGCACCTCCATGGAGGATTAAACAGACAAGAGCTAGACTTTCTGACGCCTTTTGGCTCGTTTATTCCTCTCCCGTTATCGGCTTCCTCACTTTTTGGCACATTCCGGCACCCAAGAAGTGAGACGGGATGAAGAGAACGGAGCATCGGCTCATCGATATTTCTGTTGGGCTAAATTTCTGAGTTGGTTGATAGTATATTTTACCTGCTCGTTTTAGTCGCTTTAAGTCAATTTTCTTTCGTTACAGCTTGATCTTGAATTTTCTCTTCATTTGGAACAGCTTCTAACGTCCGAAATTTTGATCTTTACGGCTTGTGCTCGCTCTCTCATTTTGCTAATTTATACTTCGTCTATTTCGACGAAATTTTAAAATCTCTAAAAAGTGAGTGAATAAACAGATCTGGACTTGTTGATATGTAGAAGTCACTGTCGTGATAAGTTGATGATATAGGCGTGCTGGAAGTGAGGAGGGGTGGTCCTCCTTCCGTGGTGTCCACCCTTCTCGAACAAACTCTTCAAAGTTGCTATGAATTTCAGTGAGAATAGTCGTTCTTTTCTACTAAAAATAGAAGTGCGGAAATTGCCTTCTTCGACTTTTCCTACGAAATTTACTTTGGTTTTCCTTAAAACTGCAATTTCCTCACATCTTCTACACGGCTGGGACGTCATCGCTGTATTATGCGAACGATACCTTCCACCTTTTGGAGATTCTGAATATAGCATTTGGTGACTGACAATATCAAACGAGGACTTTTCGTCCGTTTAAAGGCTTCTGTGTGAATGTCATGATGAACCGGTATCCGCCTTACGAAAGATCGCTGGACGAACCGGTATGGGGACGAGGAAGCTACGAGGTTCACCGCTCCCCTGTACCGCTACAGTCGGGCACTGTCATGCCTCCTTACCCGCCTCCTCAGCACACCACATTGGTGCATTCGTCAGTCAAACCACCAACCGAATCCGATATTTACAAGTACGTTTTACTCACACAATTAGATAGCGCGGAAGTGTTTGAACAAATGATTGTTCGGAGCAGATTAAGCAAATTAAATTACGTACCTGTATGTTCTGTGACTACATTCAAGGAGCTTTGCATAATTATCTTTCTTCTTTTTTCCACAACCGTTACAACAAATTTCAAGTGCAGAATGCTCAGCTCCATCTCATATAAAATAGAAAGTTGAGCTAACATACGAAAGACAATAGTACGGTTGCATATGAACGGTACTTTTGGGATGCAGGAACTGTAATTCAAAAAGTCACAATCTGGATTGTGGAACTGGAGCTTTTACAGCCATGACTGACATCAGTACGTCATAGATGTGCATGGGCAGATGTAGGAGGTCATTTAAGATCACGTTTTCTGGTCACCTAAGGTTACGTTTGCTGTCTCACCAGAAGGTTTTCTCAACCAGTATTATGAACCGCAAAATTGCCAGATAATCGTGCTAAGCGGAGTAGGGTATTCGTTCGCTGGAAATTGTGAGAAGAACGCTCAAAAGCAATTTTGTTCGACTTTTTCAACTCCAGTTACAATTTGGAATCGCTTTTGTGAGCTGCCGTTAAGTAGTGGTAAAGAAAAGCTAGTCCCCAGCTTCATGTCAAGCAGAGATTCTTTTTGACTACTTGGCACCTTCGCCATTCACCCGGAATCTACCCATCAATTCTTATACATAAATTCAAGGAAAACCTAGTTAAGGTGTTTTTTTTTTTTCAAAAATAATCAGTAAAAAATATTCTGCTGTATGATGAATGCAGAAGTTACAATGCAGAACATCGCTGTCACAAATTTCATCAGCGTCGCACTGGTAAAGCTACAGCTATTTCCATTCACTGCAGTTGTGTATAGCAACTGCTTTGTGAGTGATCGGTTGTTGGTGTCAGTGGAGCGTTATGCGGGAAATTTACGATTTGTTATCTGTGTAGATAGGCGAGCGAATTTCAAAAAAATGAAACTGTTTCAGGGTGGGTATATACGGATGGAGGAAACGATGTCTGTACTGCTTTATATGTGTGCTTACTGTTGTCGTCGTATTAAATTTGGCGCTTACCGTCTGGATTATGACTGTACTCGATCTCTCATCAGTGAGTTTTTCTCAGTCGAACGGGCGCTTTCGATTTCATCATTGAAGCTAATGTGAGCTACATGGAAACTGCTGTTCTGCTCCTTTGCGTGACCCAGTCGCGATGATGGCTTTATTTCGTAGAAAGCAATTGCTGGCTGTGTACAGTATTACTCTCATTAACGCCTCGCTCTCAAGATAGATCCTTCCCTCAGCAGTACTACGGGAGAGTAACGATTTCTGTAATAAAAATGTCGATCAGCGTAGACTGGAAAAATAGTCGCCTTCAGTCTTGAACGAATGCCTCTCCGTAACCCGCCTGGGAAGCGTAAATTGTATGTCCCTTGAGAGACTTATCGGAGAAACTACGCAAAAGTCAAAACGAGATTAGATACTTAGGTCATCTTGTGATACTTGTGTTTATATTTGAAATATTTCCGTGATCGTAAAATGAGAATTACTCACCGTCCAAGGTGGTAAGACAATATTATATCCGTAAAATTAATGCATCATCACCGAATGGCAAATTACTTAGTCCCTTCCGAAATTCAACTGCAGCTTCATAATTTATTTTAGAGAACAACTCCGTTTGGGGATATTCTTTTTCAACAATGAACATACTAAGTTTTTCGTCGAGATAACAGCGATCTACGAGGGTTGTTGAAAAAGTGGAATCGATCACATTCTAAAATTATTTTCTTTTCAAATTCAGGACGGTTTGGGAGCATTGAAGATAGAGGACGATAGGATACGTGTGAGCGGTGAAGCTCAATTCGAGCGACCAGTTCACTTTACAGAACTGTCAACTGCAGAAGTTAGCGCTTCTTTCTTAACATTCTTATCCAATGTACAATTCTTCAACTTTATTACACTTTTCGAACTATGAAACGATGGCAGTTTGAACAGTCTGATATCGACAAGTATATGCGTTACTGAAAAGCTTACTGCGCAATTCACTTTCTAGCAAGGCGATTAAATAACTCACTAAATCATATCTTTCATATTTGGTCAGAAATTCGGTCTACCGTGTGATCTTTCGTTAAGAAAACCGCGGCATCGTTTGAAATTTTCAAGGAAAACGTGGCATTCTCCAGTTGCACCAATAGATGCAAATGATGGCTTTTCGGATCTGTGCTTATGTTTATATGTGCCTCAGTACCTCCAATTAGGAGAGTTCTGAAGCTATAACGAAGTTGTTTTGTCTTCGTTCATATCTCAATTTGATTCATCTCTTTCAGTAAAATTATGAACGATGGAAAACTGCTTTATGAATTTCACACTTTTACAAATTGCATAAAACATCACGTTATTTTGTGTTTGCATTTGTGGAGACAACTGACCGCGCAAGAGAGCGGACACATTATCAAGCATTTCCCATAAATTTTTCGATTATTTGTGTGGAATTTAAATGCTTGTTTAGTTGAGAAAATTGCAGCAATTCAGTTCACCTGATACGTCCTCTGTTGTGATTTAGGACGAGGCCCTCTCTATAGATTCATCACGCGGTGTATTTATAAAGGCGCGCAACATGACAGGCCATCAGACCGCAATGCTGAACATGTTTCAAGACGGACGCACAGAAGCCGTTTGCGATCGCTTTGAAATATACGATAATGCACGGAAGTTGTTGTTTTTTGCCGACTCGAATGAAGTCGGCCTGAAGTTGGAAAATCTTCGCATACTTGGTTAGTACACATTTTCTTTTTCACTTTGAGCTCCCAGTATAGTGAATATGCCCAAAATCTGCATAATTTTTTTCAGAGCTTTGAGCTGTGATCGTAAAGTCGAGGATTTTCTGTATGGAAATGAAAACAGTAGAACTTCTCGTCCAAAGATGCTCCGGCTAAGACCGCGGTTATTGTTATCGTAATAATTTCTTTGCATACTCATTTTCAGTGTATCTACGAGAACAATAACGGGTTTCACTATGAAGCTCACAACCAATAATCTTTTCGCGCCCCGTCCTTGCCTGACTTTTGCATGAATGGTCTATATTCCGGAATAATTGCAATGTGGAAGTACAGTGGACAGATTCGGCATTTGGGCGATAATCAACTGCAAGAATCAGCCCTGTAAATAAATGTTGCACCGTAGGGGTCGATTTTTTTCATCGCTCATGGACGTCCTACACTCATCATACTCCAAAAAAATTTGTCTCTCAAAGCCTTATTTCGTAGTGCATTTAAGATCGTCGCAGTTCGAAGTTATGAGTTCCATGCAAGTAGTAAGTGAAGCAAAGCCAAACTTATTGTTAGCATATTTTGTGCGTTTAGCGCTTATCAATTGTTTAAAACTAGATCATTTCGATGAAATAGCAAAAAAACGTTACTGTATAATGAAAGACGAAACAGCTGTAGCAATTAGCCTTAATTGCTTTTTTCTCACTCAGCACTTTTCAGATGACGGTGGGAGTGTGTTCGAAGGTGCAATTCAGACGGCATTCATAAGGCCTGAGCCTGACACTCAACTCAGGTATGTTCGCTTCGCAAACATATTTCATTCAACGATCCAAAAGAGCGGCGTAGCGCTATCAAGCTATAAATGTCAAATGCTAAGTTGGCGTCGTCAACTGACGTTAACACTAAAATGATTTCGAGTTAGATGAACTTTTAATGGTATTTCTAAATGATTACCTTACGTGGCCGTGGGGAACGTCTTTAATTAAGACATTTGCATATGTAAACCGATTCCTGTATGGAATAAATCCGCCTGACAGGTGATTATACATAATAAGCGTAAATTCAGAAGTGTTTTCACTTGGTCTAATTACATTTCCACCCGTATTTGTTCATCCACCTCGGTCTAATGCTTTTAGGTTCCAACTGATCCTGTCACTATACGCATCGGTAATAACTGTGGCCATTTAGTTCACAGCCTAAACATGTGCAAATTTTTGTATGATTACTGCTTTTAGACAGCCCAACGATGTTCTCCAATCGCATTCATTTGTCTATCTCAGAAGGGCTTTTTTTGAGTTTGAGAACAGCTAATACTCTCCATGGTCATTAATGGTCACCAGCAAGCTAACGACATACGTCTGCGGCGAGGTGACCATCCTATGTGCGTTCTTCAGCATTTCATGTTGCAACAGGCATAATTATCGGTGTTTCTTCAAATCTAATATGGTAATTTGCTGACTCGATGACGAAGGAGAATGTCTGTGAAATAGCATTGAAGATCCAAGCTGTTGCAATTAGTACAGGTTATTTCGATTTATTTTTTCATTGGTTTGTTTTTCTTTTGAAATTCGTTTGCTTGTTATTCGTTCGTTATGAGGTTATCTGAATTCCAGTTTGGAATCGCCTACTCGAAACTTGAATCTGGACGCAGGTCAGGATATTGAGATAATGAGTGCCGCTGGCGAAATACAAATATCTTCCTTACTCGATGTTAATCTTAACTCGAAACAGGTTCATATGCTCCGAACGTTTCATTTTCTTCGAACGTACGCTCTTGATAGGCTGAGGTTTCAAATGAGTTTGATTCGACCGATTTGATGTTTTATTGAATACAAAAAGATTCTTGTCTTTTGTTTTTTTTTTTCGAACATTTGTTGAAAAATTCTTTCGCCTTTTTCCCTTTTGTTATTTGTTGTTCATTTACTTTTTTAATTCGTAGTCAATTTATACGTTTAACTATTCATTTCTCTCGTATGAGCTCTTTCTTTTTTTTTCCGTATTTCATTGCACTTAATGAAAAACTTGTATGCTTATTTAGGCTAGTTTATGAACTTTAAACTGGTAACCCAGGAAAGAAATTTTACCATGTTCATTTCTATTCTGTACAGTGCCACTATCAAAATTCATTTTCATCCGTACATTTCTATATAAGATGTGCTAAAGATAATGAATTTTAATAAACTTCTAAGCATAAAAATATAGAATCTTAGGAAGAACCAAATAATCCTATGAATTTGAACGGCATACCTATTATCATCCTTCCATACAGGATTTTACTCTGTTTTTGGTTGGATTAGCATAGAATTTAGAGGTAATACGTTTCTAGCAGCGCATGTTTCTCTTCGAAATCATGAATTTTCTCGTGTCTCTGCACTGGTTCTCGAAGAATGTACCTGGTCTTCGTTGCAATAAGGAATAGAACTTGTTCCTCGCATCCTTCCTTGTGAAAGGGGATGGCAAAAGGGATAACTATGAAATAAGATTACCGTCGCCCAAAATTTTTTAAGGTGAATATATATGGCCACCACTATAAGGGATTTTTTATAGCATTATTTTCAACAGATTCGACTTTTGTTCAGAGAAAAGTGGTATTCTTGATGAATGAAACTGTGGCCCGCATATATTGTCAGAATTGGCAGGTGCCAGTCGAGATGTAGAATAAAATAAGGGCTCGCGCAGAATATACGTGTTCTGTGTCAGTAATTTTTCCGTGAACGCTTTTTGCTGGCGATTGTAATCGAAAGATGGAAAACCATACTGAATTGTATGTGTGATTTTCTGGTGTGAAGAGATTTCAAAAAAATTTTTTTTGCAAGCAAAGGATCATAACTTTGAGAGATCTGTTATTTGTGAGAGTGTCCATTTGTTGGCTCAACGATTGGTAGAAATCAATATGATTGTTTTCAGGGCGAAATTCGCCTCGAATCGGGCAATGTTTTCATCTCAGGGTTGCTTAGGAGCGAAGGTAGAGGCAACTCACAATATCAATTATGTATCTGCCAAAATGGGCGGCTATTCATGGCTAATCAAGGAGCGGACTGCAGAGCTGATCGCAATGTTTGCGAATAGTTGTTTATCTCATTTATGTTCTCAGGAATGAAAAAAAAAAACTGACTTCCACGTTGCATATGAGACAGAAAAGAAAAGATGAAATTGATTTTTAACAAATATAAGTTGATTCGAACCGGAAGACTTCCTCATTCTGAGAAGCATGATTTGCACCAAAATCGGCCGAGAGTCAAAGGGGACGTGGTGCAGTAAGCGTTCACGATGCATTTTTTTAACAACGGCGTATTTGCTGTCTAATTGGGTGAATTGCCGGTTGTCGAAATGAAAATCTCGATCGAAAAGGCGTAACAATGGCCTGCCATTGTTCCGAGCCTCTGTACGTTGTGTGCATACCTCCATAAAAGTTGGCACTCATTTGCATGGAATGTTTTGTGTGTGTGTGTTTTTTTGGATAAATGAATGCATCTTTTGTGTGATCATCCGTTAATGAAGTCCCATCGCATAAATTATTTTCGCACACCATCCGCATCCAGAAACGTTGGCAGGAGTTTTTTTTGTCGCGTATGAATTATAACACAAAAACATACATGCTGCATCGGTTAATTCAGTTCTGATTAGTAAATTTCGCAGTCGGAATTCGGAAATCAACTGCTATATAGCATCCAGTAGAGCCATTTTCTCCTCTACCCTATCCACTCATTAGAGAAGCCTTCTTCTAGTCATCCATTTCAAAGAGTGGATATCGGTGAGCTTTAAAATTTTGATTAATTTTTGAAAGGGAACACACAAATCTTGAAGAGTGCAAAATTCGCCGCTGAGGATATGAGTCGTATCTTCTAACCTCTGTTGAGCTCTCTGTGCAGCGCCACAAGTCTGCACTGCACAAACGGATTTTTGGTACGTTTTATGATGCATTTGCAACAATTGTCGTCCCAATGATGCGCTAGGCAACCGAACACGAAATGATCACTTTTGATCTCGTGAACAAAATATTTAACCACCAATTTACGTTGTTCGCTAAATGTTTGGCCACCAGTGCGTAGAAAAGTTGTGCGAATTTACGCGTTCTTGCATTTTCTATTGCATTTTCGCAATGGATTTTTGCAATGGTTGACTTACTTGGCAAGAAAGGTTGGCAGAATGGTCGACCAACCAAAAAAATGGTTGGCAAAAGTCCATTGCATTTTTGATATTGGTTGCTTGATTCGGCCATATCACAAAAGGCGCACGCGGTGCCATCCTCATGGTACGCTTTTTAAATCAGCAGATCAATCTTCCCATAATGACACTATGATCTCCTTTTTATCTAATATCGATTTCCTCGTTCTAAATACATCTCTAACGGCTACTGTGCACGCCCTCATTGTCATATGACTGCTGCATGTGTGCAGAAACGCAGCTATTCGCTGTGCAACGTCTTTGTTGGGATTGCGTTATTTGCAAAAATAAATTGTTTTATTTGCAATCTTTTTTTTCCGACTGCTTTACCTAGCGTACGTATTTCCTTCATAAATTTCCATATTATCTCTTTCCTTTAGCGAGCAATTAATTTGTGCTCTTTTTTTTTAAAAATTTGTTGGGACTTTTGCATTTGTATTCACTTATAGCCTATATTTTTAGTGCTGTATAGCGTATGAATTTCGCGTTCCGCTGGTTTTATGTTCGATGTTATCCCGAATGATCCTTTAATCGAATCATGTCTGTTTTTTGTGCCGTTTCTTTGTTCACCTTGAATTACATAAATAATTTAAGCGTAATCCACTATCTTCATAGTCTCGTTTTTTTTTTTCTAATATTTCATTTCACGATTCTCTATATTTGTTTTAGTGTTGTTAGAGAAATTCGCTCTTTTTTGAGTTTCAAATATTGCTGTTTCTTAACGCTTCTATTTCATTTTACGCCATTTATAGAATACAGTGGTGTTTTACTAATAATAGTTGTTTGTAATAAAAACACAGTCATTGTATGTTGGCTGCGCTTAGTAAGGCAAAAAAAATCTCATACATTTCAACAAATGCTTTCATACAGCTTTCAGTGCATAAGCAAAATTGAACGAACGCTTATTATGTCGCATAAATGCGAATGCTGTTTTTTTTTGCTATGGAGATTAAATGATACATCTTACACCTTGAATGGATTTTTTTTTTCACTGTTTTTAATATAGACATCACCTCGTAACTACTCGAATGCTGTTGAACATATGTGATGAAACACCGCGCTCGTTTCGCTTAAACGGGTGCACAGATCACTTCGCGAATTTTAGCGCGATTGCAGTTCTTTGGCAGTATTCCGTCCATTAGGCTCGCCTTGAGTGGGGGAAAGTGACGAATGAGCGAAATAGACGGTGTAGAAAGCAAAATTTGCATTCAGTTTTGATCATTCTTGAACGATTAGGATCATGTGTTTCTTCTGCTCCTAAAAATCTGTCAGTTTCCGCTATACATTTTTGGAAAATAGCATTGCGTTCCCTCCTCATAGGATGAGGATCTGTCATTCCGTCATCCAGCTATCGAACCCATGTTGTTTTCATGATGTATAATCGATGAGTTTGTGGATGCGCTATTTCCATGCCTATCAACTGTCATTTGAACTGTGCATCTCCGTTTCCCATTCACTTTCTACGCTTCTCAGCCTAAACGTCGGAAAAGTAATTGTTCGCTAAATTCACAACAGTTTTCCAGCCTTTCAAAAAGTTTCTAGGCAAAATAATCGCTTGAACTAACTATCAGTTGTATTCATCGACTTTTTTCCTAAAACTAATAGTGGCCTTAGAAACTTTTAAAATCTTTTTTCGAAACGCCTAGACGAAATATCGTTTATTTTAATCAGTTAAAGTTTTCGATGGAAATTGATCACCACTTTTACAAATTCGGCATTACAGGAAGGCTGTCACCTGAACTTATATGATGAGGCGTTCTTTCTAGGGTAACTGTGTACAGTTAGTGATTTCGAAATTTAAATCGTCTCATACAATATCTTCTTAAAATTCTATCTTCTTTCGAATTCAGTCCTCCTCTTTGGAGAAGTTCCTCTGCGCAGTTCTCCCTCCTCACATTCAGTGTCGATCTCAGATTAAGCTTACTTTCGGGAACTTGAAACAGCTGCACTCTAACGGGTTTGATGAATTCGAGGTTCCACGTTATCTTTTAATGACGCACTAGCATCACTGAAAATCCAAAATGTTCCTTGGATCGCGGCGAAAATTCATCGCATTTGCTTATCTGCTTAGTTGTCCTCGTCTCTTTCATGGAGGAGAGAGAGATGGAGAAAGAGAGAGAGAGAGAGAGAGAGGGGTGGGGTGGGGAGGAAGAGGCGAACAGAACTTATTTTTCCGAAGTTTTTCACAAAGAAGCAAAAAATTTGGTGAGTCGATCTTCGGGGTTTATACTACAGCGATAAAACAAAGTTGATTGTGGTTTTTTCTTTCTTAACCCGTTGTGGATAGAAATAGCAACTAAAGATGTGCGCTGACTGACCATCCAAGTTTCATCGGTCTTGATAATGCCATGGTCTTATCGTTCGCACTTGTTGAGTTGAAATTAGGATGAATAACCGCGAAGAACAGCGGTTTTGGTATGTTGTCTAATATTTATCAGTTTTTTTAAAAGAAAAAAAGCTGCCTTTCTTTAAGGAAACTGCTTAGAGTTAACAAAGAATGTCACCAAATCCCAAATGAGATCTCAGTTGAACAGCTTATACGCATCGCGCTATATGCATCCGATAAGCACTTGTCACTGAGAGTGCATCTTATACAAGAAGCACTTCCACTTTTGTGACGCAAGACCACCCATCGAAGCACTGGCAGTTCTTGCAAACATTTCTATTCACTTGCTCTCACGTTGGATTTCGAAATGTCAAAGCTAACAGTTGTCAAAGTTTAATCGAGTGGCGAGAACGGGTTGTACTTCGAAGAAACTGCACCAGTTGTAAATTAAATTGGTGAAATGCGTTTTTTAAAATTAGTGTAACTTACATAGATCACACCCACAATTTCCTCACCAGACACACATAGATAACAGTTCCAGCTTTACAAGAGTTTAAAAAGTCCGTCACTGTTACATCAAACAGAGACCAAATGTGCGACAAAAAGTGCTCACAAAGATCGCATTTGCACTCCACTTTTCATCCGTTTGATGAACTCTTCATGTCCGCCACCTCTGCTTCCGGCACGAAACAGTGCGCTCTAGGAATTTGTACGGGGCTATAGGTATGTCATGGCGGAATCAGTAATGCGCTTCGATTTAAGAGCCTTAGCTTAGGACTTTCTGTGTAAACGTATTTAAGCCGGCCGAAATGAGAGGGAATCCTGTTGTCAGAAAAGACGTCGTGCCGAATAGTTTTTGGGCTTCCAGAAACTTGCAGGATGCATACGTGAACGAGTTCAGAATTGACTCACGTCAATGATTAAACAGTCATCAACTGCAAACGTAACTGTAATGGTAACAGAGAGACGAAAAGCAATTACGATTCTCTGAAATGGCCATATCTTGCGAACTGCGCCCATTTGAGCATTTCCGAATTACCCTAATCGAATGAGCCCACCTTCTTCCAAACGTTCGCCAAATTTTCCGTTATGGTCATCCGTTCGTTCTTTTCGGCGGTGGATCTTGTGTGAATAAAGCCCCTTCACCCCCGATCTGCTACGTGAAAGCAACGGATAGATGAGCGTAAGGGGATCTGCGAATTTGTGAAGAAATTTAAGTCCATAAATTTGCATTATGCTGAATTGCTTAAATGTACTAGTATCCGGCTGTAAAGATGTCATTTCAAATGAAAACCATTGCTCTTCACCGGTAAAAGTACTGCCTATGGGTGCAACCTATGAGTAACAGTGTTGTACCTGAGTTGGTTGTTATGGTGGAACGACTATACATCTCTTTTTTTGTCTCATAAAGAAAGTTGTGATAAGTGTTTATGTCAAAGCACATAGTGTCGTGCTGCTACACACTTATAAGCTGTACGGTTTGACCACAAGAGCTGCCCATTTATTCGTTTTACTTACTTATTCATCAGTCACTTACCCAAACGGTAGTGAACCCGTGGCTGAACGAGTTCACAGCGTCTCCTTCTAAAAATATCAAAGAATGCAAGTCGAACTAATCCTTTTATGGCCGTACATTAATATCAAATGTAATATAAGAAAACTTCAACTAGCGCAACGCAAACGATACATAGGCGAGAAAAGTGCTCGATTGTAACGATGAGTGGTAACAAATCGATGGGAGCAAATTGGCAATCCTGAGCTGAAAACTGAATTAAAAGAAACGATATAAATGCAGTCACGAAGATGCAAACGAAATTAACACATAAATAAGTTCGACTTAAAGCTATCGTATGAAGCAGTTTTTCCAAAAACATTTTTGAAAAGCAAAAAAGATGCACTTGAAAACTGTTATATCTGACTGCTTAGTTTGATCGGCTATCGCCGTTTTAGAATTAAGTCAGTCGTATTCACAGAGTCCTTACGCCCTTTCGAACCTCCTCCCCCCCTTCCTTCCCCCCCTCCCCCTCCCAACAAAATCACATGTTCTATGGTGGAGAAATTCGAGAAAATGAGGCGCGAAAAAAAGCGGTTGCTCGCACCACTTCGTGTACTCGTATTCTCGGGTCCAGTGGTTTTTGACTACTTTATTTAAACTAATTGCGCTTCCTTACATATTCTTGGAGAATTCGTTGCCGTCCGTTAGTTATAATGGACGGCAACGAATTGTCAACATTTAATAGCAATCAGTTCGATATACTGTTTCATTTGAAACAACGGTGAATGAAATTGTAGCAAAATAATAGTATCCACCAAACCAAAATAGCAAAAAGAAGCTTTTTTTTTTTTCGTCTGACTTCACGTCTTTCAGTTAAAGAATTCTCAAATGGCTTCGTTTATATTTATTTTAAAACCGATCGACTCGATTTGCTTGTATCACTTTCAGAAATTATCGATTCGTTTCACTCGCCACTCTTTTAAAATTTCCGGCAAATGTCGTCAACCGTGGGTTAAATTTTGCCAAGGTTGAAGGCTGTAGAAAGGGCGATAGTCAGGTATGATTCAGACATGATTCACGTGTCAAGAGCTCTTGCTAACGTGCAATTTTTTCAGATTTAGCCTACTGCATGACTTTGATGTTTTTGCCCAACCCACCGTTGCTCGCTTCTCTATACTTCGCACTCCTCTGCCACGTATCTGCAGTTCTTTTTGTAAAGGTAGAGGAGAACGAGAAAAAGAATCAAGAGCAACATAATGGAAATCGACAAAATTGCCTAGAGCTATCTGTAAAACATTTGTTTTAGTAGTTTTGTCGTGTCGAGCAGCTAGGCACAATGGGAGGACGGTCGTAACCCTAGCCCACCACAGATTATTCGGCAGTCAGCTATCAATGTTGCACTGACAAATGCATGGTTTAGTTTGCTTCGAAGCAGTTGCAAAGAACACACCCATGAAATAATGAAAAATTTCTCTCGTGGGAGCAGTGCATATCAACGAGAATGGATGAGTAGGTTCCTCATTTAGTGTTCCATCGTGAAACATTTCACACGATCATTATTTATTCTTGTCCTCGTTGAATCGCGAATACTTCTTCGTTGTGTTGCTCATCGGTCCCATCACAGCTCGTTCAGATAAACTCTTATCGAACTATTTCTAGAGTATTTAGCACTATGAAATTAGTATTCATTTTTTCATGCTTTTTCTTTTCAAACTGCTATTCATCGTATACCTCGCTTCTTTCCAACTTGCACATCGGAATTTGTTATTTCCAATTATCAGACCATAACAGAACTTACTATTTTTAATTATTACACCATATAAGAATTTATCATTTTTAATTATTACAACGTATCAGAATTTATTATTTTCACTTATTAGACGACATCAGAGTTTATTATTTTCGTTTATTAGACCGTATCAGAGATTATTATTTTCAATTACTGGACAATATCAGAATCTATTATTTTCAATAATTAGGTCAGAATCAGAATTTCATTTCAAAATCTCGAAATTTTGGCAGCTGTCCTATTCTAGCTTAGGTGGTTTTCGCTCAGGAACCGAATGAACATAACTTTGAATCGTAAATGTGATTTGTTCGAGTGAAAATGTGATGGAGGAGAGCGTGTTTTCGTTTCGGCAATTGGTTGAACCGTGACACCTTCTAAATGAGGAATAGTGGAAGGGGATGCGAATGTTAGCCATAGCATCGACGTAGTACCATAGGATCTAGAGGGGAACGAGAGCGGTTTTTTCTTTAGCAAGTATCGCTTTTGATCGTTATGTACAAACAGGTATTTGTGCTTGAAACGGCAAAAAAATGTTCTCTAATAAATAACGGTTAGCAGATTTCCAGCGATGAGGACCATGTTCCTCCCTTTTGGAGACACGCGTGTGTAAATTTGTAGTGTACTCTATTCGCATTTATTTTTGCTGAATGATAAGCGGCTTTCATTTTTGATATGATCGGAACCGAAGAAATGTCTTGACGTGGAAAGGGGAGAGGGTGGAGGGGGAAGAAAAAGAAGTAGCGCCACCTCTACTGCTTAAAGTGGCACCCGGCAAAGATGAAATGGTCATGGCTATAAAAGCCGCTAAAAATCTGAACACAAGAGGCAACGATAATACCTTACATTTTCGGGATATTTTATACAAGTGCGTACAGTGTGCTACTGTGTGTTTACCTTCACGCTTGTGCATACCAGTTGTATCACTTTTGATTGGATGCTACGTTCTTCAGATGTTGAAGCTGTACCCCATCAGCCCAACAATGTTAGTGAAACGTCCTTATTTCCACTGCCGCTAAGCCCATGTTATTGCTATTTTCGTTACTGTCAATCTTTCGATTTCAACATTTTCCTCCTCCGCATGTGTGCAGGCAGACATGTGAAAAGTCGGTTTCTTTTTCTGAAAATCGAATAATTTTCGTTTTAAATTGTGCTCAAGACTGAATGGCAATAAAATTCGATGAGAGAGGCATCTGCAAATTTCGGCAGCATTGTGATGATATGAACTTAAATGTATATAATTTACAAGGCGAACACAAAATTTCTATCTTCAACGAACAACATAAGCAAACATCAACCACAGTTTTAAGGGCTGTTGGACCAGCTCCAACAGCCGAAACGCCCATTGCAAAACGCGTTCACATAAGCGTCTCTTAAAAACGCAGTCGATGGTAAAGGATAGACAAGAATTAGCAGCGATACGTTTGAGGTTGATCGATCAGCCTTCCAGACACTTGAGTTGTATTCGAGACAGCAGAGAGATAGATTTGTCGGACTGCTCAGATGCACTTGGTTTGTCTCGATTTGAAGTTTTGGAGAATTTGAATATTAAATTGCTTGAGTCCGTCTTTTTGCTTTTCTCGGTTTCTGCCGTTAGCTTATGAGCTGCTGAGAGGTTCATTGAATGGCTACGATAAACATTTGATGTAATAACATTTGAAAGAATAGGAAAACTAAAAACGATGTCTCGTGAATGATCAGTTAACATGGTCCATGCGAACTATGATAGTCTCTTAAACACAAAACCGAGATTGTCTTTTGGCCTCTATTATATATATATATATATATATATATATATACATCATATGACCATAATGTATATTCTGAACTCGAATCAGCTGATGGCACTGCGCAAATTTTTTTCGCTCCCCATCATATTGTTGTGTGGCAGCACATTGTGATCAAACTCAACGCCATGATGGTCTAGTCTCACGTATGAAATTTTCGAAAGATTTCCAACGTATTAGCTAATTGCGTGTTTCTCATAACAAGCGATGTTTTGTTTGAAATTTACGTATTCTTATTTATTTCTTTTTCAAACTTTCTGTGTTGAAAAGTTCTCTTTCATGGTCTGCAACTTTTTTTTTTCAGCCACACTTCACTTAAAATTAGCGTTTTTTTTGCAGCAGCAATGAAGAACTCGAGCACAAGGAATAACCAACGCGAGATGCTGATTGTTAAGTCATGGTCCGACGCGACTGGTACAATGTTCAGAATGGTTAGCTCAATGTTCTTTTTTCTTTCGTTTGTTATTCACGTTTGCGGAAGAAATGAATATGAGCTTGCAAAACGCGGAATTCTAGCACTTGTCATACATGTTTACAATTTCAGTTCTCAGAAGTTCCGTTGGAAAACGATTATCATTTTGTGACAAAGCTCGCTGTAGTTCTTCTCTGACTTCGACTGATAGCTGTCTCCGTATATAGTGCGGGTGATAACTGTAAATGCCGACAGGTAGAGGTGAAACTATTGGTTGAGAATTTGCCTTATGACCAGATGTCTCTGTTTAAAGCTCTTTAAAGTTGAGGATTTCGCAGGACATTTTAGAGGAATTTTGCTCTAGCATATGGCACGTATTAAGAGGAGACGTTACAATATGGTAGAAATCATTTTGTCTGAAATTGCTGGCTTTTCTCGCTTTTGCGCAGAAAGCTGTTCAAACTTACCGTCCTCACGGCTACTGCACAGAGGAAGCAGTGATTCAGTAGTTATATGAAAAAGAACGTTTAACTTTAGACGCCAAGACTCCAGTGCTAGTTGTTAAGACTACATTAAAGCAATCCGTGAACAATAAAGTAGAACAGGCACTCGACTCACTCTTTTGTTCATTTGCCACTTCACTGCTACCAACTAATTTTGGCTCACTCAGCTAAAAGATATTGTTGAATATATCGGTGATATCATTGCTGCTAGGACCAAGGGGGTTTGAAGGTGAATACATGAGTTTAATGCACGACATCTCGATAGCAAGCTTTGCGTAACGCAAGGTCGTGTTGCATGAATTTATCCAACTTCGGCAAAAAAGACTACGTCAGGGGTTGTTAAATTTGATTGCAGTGCTTTAGAGTCGAACTTAGCACGAGTTTGCCAAACTAGGTTGCACTAAGCTGCATTTGTCTCACAGATGCTCAGGTGAATTGTGAAGAAGCTGCTTATTCAAATCGTTTCCCAGTGCGTCGCGTGGAACGCAAAACGGACTGCTCACTGATGTCCTTTCTTGGCATATCGAAACGTTCCGGTCATTTTTGCCAGATTAGGCCACGCTCAAATTACAAACGTGTCATAGATGTCTGGGAAAATTGTAGAGAAACTGCTGCTCGTTCAAAGCCTTTGATCCCGAGTGGTTTTCGTGGAGCCTTATTGCTGTGTACCATTCCCTAACGCATCCTTTTCGTGCTTACATCGAAACACGAAACGTTTGCATTTGTGAACGTGTCTGTGGAAATGCGTAATTCAGAACATCACAGTGGGAAAGCAATAATTCCACATAATCGGTGTGGCTAAACTCTTGCCTTAGCTAACTTAATTCACTACTCAAACTACCGATATCTTTTTGTCGAACATTGTCCTTTGCATGGGCAGAATTTTGGCGCTTTCGTGCTGATCACTTTATGTCGCGCAGAAAAGATTTGCAAGTAACTCGCCAAAGAGCACATTCCGAGTCATTGCTCAAGCGTGAGTGCATGTTATGTTTTTTGATTAAACGCTATGTCATATGAGCTGGTAGTAGAAGTTAACAAAACGTTAGCTTCCGTTTTTATGCGCTTTTCGTAAACTTTTGCAAAAGCTCGCCAGATGTATGCGTATCTGCACAGCTAATTATCTCTCTCTCTCTGTCTTACAGTTTCAAATAGCGAACCATTTGGATTTATTTATGATATTTCTTGGATCACCACTTAGTCTCATATCACTGTTGAGTTGAATATCAATTCATTATTTTCCAGCAACTTCCAAATAAATGAAACTAGCTAGGATTTGTGCATCCTACGTCATTCAAAAAATGCGTAGTGCATCTTTGGTTTTTGCTATTATGATGTTTCGATTTCTTGAATTTGAAAAAAGCGCCTTAACGTCAACCCCGTTAGGGCGCGTCGAAATCTTTTATAGAATTCTTCTTCCAAGCGAAAAACAAACAAATATGTGCCATTTTGAAACGTTGCGTAAAGACTGGATTTACGAAGGAATGACTGGATTTACGAAGAAATGACTGGATTTACGAAGAAATTTTCCAAATATTCACGTCTTTTTCACTGTTTTTGTCAAATAAATGTTAGCGGAAACGCGACAACGAGTTAGCAGAAACAAGGGATGCAAAGCGAACGTGAATTGGCAGAGAGCAAAATTGTGCGTGAGAGCTCGTCCGTATTTACCAAACGCAGTAAGTTGCCGCACAAATTAGCCCATAAAGTAAGAGCGTTGCTGTTGGCTGTCCCCCTAAATTTTTCTTGCTGTCCGTCATTCGGTAGTGAACACAAGCAATCGGCTGTTGGCCAAGTCAGTTTTTGGCCCATCTTCTAAAGGAGCTTATGGCCTCATTGTTACATTGGTCAACCAGTCAGCCCGTTCTTTCGATGCTCTCGAATGCGGTGTTGCGTTAAGGTATGTGCGTGCATGGATTTATGATTGCAAGTGCTGTTCACCCTCCAAAGCAACATCGCCACTTCTACTTTAAGCCTAAGCGGTCGCCGTAGTTGCAGCACTCAGAAACAAAAACCCTAACATCAATTGTTCCACCTCGGTTCACACATCTAACAGCCCAACCAACGTCTTTGATTCATCACGACTTTCGATGTATTGTCTCTAGAAACGCTCTTCTAAACTACTTAGCATAGTTTATTTGGCATCGCCCTCTTCGTTAATCTGATGAATTTTTCGTAAAGTAATAGTGACAGTGTCAGTGATCCTTAACGCTTGCGTTTAAAATATTTATGTTGAATGATCCTCATAATATTTGCGTAGTAACTAATTGTTCGCGCAACAACAAAATGAATGTTGCTTTCATTAGTGGTCTATTTGAAAAAAAATAAGTGCAAAGCATTGGTCGTCATTGTGGCGTGATGTTCCACTCGTCATGCAAATCTGTGTTGGTAAAAAAATCTTCGCAGATGAAATCCGGATAATTCGAAGAATTTTTAGCGAAAGTCTTATGACAATTCGAAACAACTTTTACCAAAAGAATCATCGAAGTCGTTGATTTCTCTTATTTATAACGTGTGAACTCGATGGTTGTTTAACATGCAAACGCAGCCATTCGCTAAAAGAGATGATGGGTGCAGAAAATTTTTGCATCTAACTTTTGGCTTTTTCATCATAATCATAGCAGATGGCCTCAACTTGGATGACTGAACCTCAAACTTGAATCACCTGACATTCCAGCTCCACCTTTCGACTCTGATCCACCTTCGAATTTAAAAGCAGTTAAGAGGAGCACATTATTTTTTTCTGCAAAACTTAAACGTTTTGAAATTTCGCCTGAGTATCACTGTTCTAATGCAGTCTGAAATCCGTATTTCAAGTGCGTTTCAAGTCCTTCAATTCTCTCTCCATCCATTTGCACCATGATAGAAATAAATCATGAAATCTCAATGGAAAGATTAAAACAATAACTTTTGAGCTAGGTGTACAGTAAGAATGGCGGCCACGGAAGAGGATTTTTTTAATATGCGATAGAACACAGCTTATACGGGGCAAAAAAGTGAGCAAAGAAGTTTGCGCTACTATACCCTCCTAGAGCTCAAATGTGTGCGCAAAAATAAACTAACAACATTCGGTGGGCCATCGCTTTCTCTTGACTGTAATGAGTCGTGTCGTGTAAATGAATAGGTGACTAAATTGATGAAAATAGATTACTTGCAAATAAAGAGAAACGATGAAGGAAGGTTATAATGATAGCTGTAATGGAGCAAACGTAATTATGAGAGAACTGTATAGAAGATGAGATAAAAATGCATACTGAAACGCTCAATTGTGTCTCTGGTCATCCATAATTAAATATCAGAAAAGACTTGAGAGATGAAAAGGATGTACTCTTTTCTATGCCATTCCTTCCAACACGTTACTTTCGAAGTTAAATATGTTTCTTGTGGACGTCTTAGAATCGTTTATTGCATAAAAATTGCGAGTGAAAAATGTGTGTACAGCATTATGTCGAACCGTGCGATGCTTCAAAAGCGCAGTGCGGTGCTACATTGAGACTCATGCGTGCATTCATATTATGTATTCGTAGCGAATGCGACGACATTCGTTGATTACAGGCAATTCGTTAAAGTTCACTCTTTCAGCACCAGTGTAGCGCCCAAGACGCTACGGTGCTGTTCTGCATTTAATACCGTAGAATTGCATTTTGCAGTGAAAGATGAACAACGTTCAATACTTTTTTGTTTCGCATGACTACATTTTGCAATTGTAGCTCATACTGTTTCACAGTATGATTGTTTCGCAGAAAGTCTACACAACTTCCATTTGTGACTCGCTGCTAACTCTTAATAGCAATAATACTCCTGTCAAACCTCATCAGTACGAATTCCTGAGCGCGTAGATGGCAAGGATGACGGTTCTAAGAAATCTAAAGTAGCCCTTGCTGGCTGGCACTACCTCTTTAAAACAGTGTTCCCGTACGTTGGCAGGGTTTCGAACATGGAGAGTCCAATAATGACATTTTCCGAAAACACCGAATTTTGATTAGGCTTTGATGGACTTTTTCGCCCGCTCTTCCCCTCTGCTCAGGTCGACGACAAGCCTGTCTTTGATGTCAAGCTTTTCCAGCGCTTTTCATATTTTAAAACTCTCACCGGTCCTTTAAGGTTGCGTAAAAATCATCGTCAGACTGGAGTTTGTAGTTATAGCAAATTTCGTTGGCGACACCATCAGCTATGACATACTCTACGATCGCGTCAATTTGGCAGCAGCAGTTGTCATGTTGTCAAATAATCAGTAAAAAGATTGCATTTGGATGGTCTTGTCAAAAGAGTGTCTTTTTCTTATGTGTGCATATACTTATAATTGAGGATCTCATGGAGAATGAACAGCGAAGTGTTATGGAGACCTCGAAAGGAAATGTTGGTTTTCGACTTCGTACCGTACACCGTGATTTTTTCCTTACAATTTGGCAACGTGAAGACGAATCGGACAAATTTCGATCGTATGGAAATTGGAGGGAGGTGGGGGGGGGGGGGAAAGAAATATAGTTGTTGCACTCTGTGCAAATAGCAATAAGTCATAAAGTAATAATGGCAGCGAGTCAGCATTTGGTGAGTGAGGTCGAAAGGGTTTAAGATCGTCATAGTATCCTTTTCAACTTCATAGAAATAATCTTCATATGTGACGAGAGCAGCTTCATGGTTCAGCGCTTCATTTGAAATCATTCAAGGTCGCAAGCATTTGAAATCAAGCCTCAGTTCGGTGTTGGTTTCCTGGTTTCGTACGCATTGGATTTTTAAAAGCCGATCCCCTTGTGGTGGTGCCTTACTTGTATGCTAGTAGTTAGGTTGTTGTAAAACCCAATGCTACCCTCTTTGAGTTTTGATGAAGTTCCTTCGACTTGATCCTCACCGTTCTCGAATGGATTCTGCAATGTGCCACCAATTACGATTATAATTTAATGGAGTTTTTTTTTCTCGGGATTGCAAATAACAATAAGTTATAAAGTAATAATGGCAGCGAGTCAGCATTTGGTGAGTGAGGTCGAAAGGGTTTAAGATCGTCATAGTATCCTTTTCAACTTCATAGAAATAATCTTCATATGTGACGAGAGCAGCTTCATGGTTCAGCGCTTCATTTGAAATCATTCAAGGTCGCAAGCATTTGAAATCAAGCCTCAGTTCGGTGTTGGTTTCCTGGTTTCGTACGCATTGGATTTTTAAAAGCCGATCCCCTTGTGGTGGTGCCTTACTTGTATGCTAGTAGTTAGTTTGTTGTAAAACCCAATGCTACCCTCTTTGAGTTTTGATGAAGTTCCTTCGACTTGATCCTCACCGTTCTCGAATGGATTCTGCAATGTGCCACCAATTACGATTATAATTTAATGGAGTTTTTTTTTCTCGGGATGATGAGAAAAATTAGAGGGATGAGATTTTCAAACTAACAATTAGTCGAATAATGTGGCGGAACTGGAGCACTCTTCAACTGTTTTTGACATCCGATATTTGCTAGCGTGTTTTATAAAAGTTGTATGTGATAGTTTAGTGCCGTAGAAATTTGGATTTTAATTCATATGCGGATTTAAATTCTGCAAAGCTGCGCATTGCTAGTGAGTGTTCGTTGACACCGCCGCTTGCTTCTCACATTTGAATGGAGAAAGTTACTGGTGAGGTTTGATGAGGCAAACGTTTTCATATCATCGTGATCGTTAAGCAAAAGTCCGTGAAGAAGTAGTGCTGCGAATAAAAGCTTTTCCCTTTGAGGTTAGGATTCCTTCGACTTGATCCTCACCGTTCTCGAATGGATTCTGCAATGTGCCACCAATTACGATTATTATTTAATGTTTTTTTTTCTCGGGATGATGAGAAAAATTAGAGGGATGAGATTTTCAAACTAACAATTAGTCGAATAATGTGGCGGAACTGGAGCACTCTTCAACTGTTTTTGACATCCGATATTTGCTAGCATGTTTTATAAAAGTTGTATGTGATAGTTTAGTGCCGTAGAAATTTGGATTTTAATTCATATGCGGATTTAAATTCTGCAAAGCTGCGCATTGCTAGTGAGTGTTCGTTGACACCGCCGCTTGCTTCTCACATTTGAATGGAGAAAGTTACTGGTGAGGTTTGATGAGGCAAACGTTTTCATATCATCGTGATCGTTAAGCAAAAGTCCGTGAAGAAGTAGTGCTGCGAATAAAAGCTTTTCCCTTTGAGGTTAGGATTCCGTTTTCTCAACCCTATGCATTATATAGAGCCTGTTTTGCAGGCTGATACGTTATGTGAGTTCCTCTTCCCAGACACGTGTTATGTGCAGTCCGTCTTGCAGGCTGATGTTATTTTCTGAACAGCTGTACGCGTTCTGCTGTTAACGTTTGTACGAATTTATACCAAACTGAATTAAAAGCAATCAGAAATTTTGAACCACACATCCACGAGCTTTATTGGAAGCTCGATAGGGATGACATTGAGTGATCAAACTGCACAAAACGGTCCGTGCTGTGTTAGTATTCAATCTTTTGTGAATTGAGCTTTTGCAAGCTCATTAATTCCGCCTGCACGATTGCCGATGCAGATGAATCAATTTATGGGCACACAACCAAATGCTTTCATCATCCTTCTTCTCATTGCCATTCGCCCCACCAACTATTGCGACTGTATTCTATGTTTTCGTGTCCTGGCAATACATTATAGTCATTTCTTTGGCAATGGCTATAGACTGAAGTGGGTGTTGGGGAGGGACTGGTGGAGGGGGGAAGGGGAGGGGTTGATGGAGTTGGAAGGGAATAGAAAGAACGAAGAATTTGCTTCCAAATATGTTGTTTGTTAGGTTTGTCCACTGAGTAGGTGATGGAGTGTAAGATGAAAAATGTATCATTACTGTAGTTTTGTGATGATGTGAATTTTTCGCTCGTCTCTGCAAAAGGTGGAGATCCATTCCGAAATATAGTTTTGGTGCAAAAGCGAAGCTGAACACCGCGGATTCAAGCCCTCCTTGTGAACAGTGTTTTGGCTTGCCGTCACATATGAGTATCATTGACCGGAAGCTAGGCTGAAGTGAGCCTTATCATAAACTGTTTGTTACAATTGCATTGTGTTTTGTACTTCAACTTTGCAGCGCTGGACGCTGCTAGCGCAGTTTTCAGTGCTTAATCCAACCAAAGACGAATTTTTTATTTTGATGAAGCAAGAAGAAACAAAAGAACTGTGAGGTCAATTATTGCCTATCGTTGAGTAGAACAGTAAATTCTCCCAGAAGTCTCAAAACTTTTTTGGTGCCTTGGAGTAAGAGATAAGGAAACTCAAAACTTCTTTCATTCGGTATATCAACCTTATTACGATCCATCGAAAGATGCATCAAACAGCTTTGAGCGCTGCAACTGTTGCGGTTCATTGTAGCGGTTGTGTTCGAAGCCTCCGAACTCGAGAATAGATTTTGAGGTGGTAAGGAATGGAAGTCAGACGACGTGGAAAACCTATAAAGCTGGAAATGGTTTCTTGTTGCTGGATTGGTCAAAAAGTTAACGCCAATCTGTTGTAAAGAATACACAAATAAATCGACGTTTTATATAGGAAGCGTTGAGCTAATTTTGCAAAATTAGCTTCTGCAATTTCTCTTGTAATTGTCCCCTTTTATACTGCTCCAAAAAAAATGAAACCACTATTCTAACATTTAAGAAAGCTGAGCGAAGAACCGTAAAGAGACGCGTGAATAATGGGAAAATATTGTTGTGATTCATCATACTGTTTGTGCATTTTTCTCTGCTTTGTAATTTATCGCATTTTCGAATACGCTTTAAAATTCATATGTGCGACCCTGTTTAGTAAAAGAGACGACTTGCTGAAGGGGAGGGTTGGCACAGGGAGGTATAGCACGAACATATAAACACAAATTCTATCTTTTTCGGAAAAACAACATGAACACTGTATGGTATGAACGTACGTTTGTACTACACGGTATTCTAAGAAGCACCCATGGTACAGTCACTGATCACTATGTATGTTGTACAACTGTTGAGAAATCTGTTTAAGCATACATCTCTTAGTACACTCATAGCCGTGGCTTTACGCTTGTATGTGCTCTTAAAGTATGATGCCTCACAGCCATTTAAATAAAATTTTCAGGCCGCTTCGCTTGTTTGAGTTTTACAAACACAGCGGTGAAATATTTTATTTTCTACGTTATATCTGCCTCTTTCTACTTGTTGCTCGCGTGTTGATTGAATGATTTTTTAATTATTCACAGTAGATATCTACTTTCACAGTTGCCCGTAGTAATATCAATTCGCGTCTATATATACGCTTAAAAAATAACCTATTTGGCGTTGTACGTACATATATACAAGACGCCAAGCAAGCTGAAGTATTGCCTAGTTTGGGCAAAGACGGCTGCTCTAGAGAGATTTCCAGGAGAAGATGAGCTGCAAAAAACCTGTTTAAACTTTTCGTGGTATTAGTAGTTGCACTCATCGTCTTCGTGAGAAGTTGGACTGACAGTTTTTACCATTAGCACAACCAAAATAACTAGATGGGACAGAGTCTTAACATTTTGATGAGGAATTTTGTACGGCGAGATAAGTGATGCTGTTTCATGCATCCATTTATGAACGAAAAAAAATTCGTTAAAAGTTTGAATTCACTCGAGTTAAAAGTTTAAAGTTAAAAGTTAAAAGTTTATGAACGATTCGTTAAAAGTTCATTCAAAGTATTCCGTCTTGCCTAACTAAAAACCCAAAAAAAAAACAGTTTGCGGATAAGGATTGGAATCGAGAATATAAATCTCATAACGACTTGCCTTGACCATATGTTTATACTGATCTCGCCTATCGTTTAATATGCTTTGATGCCTTTGGGACATTCTATTTCCGTGAAGTTCATATTTTCTTGAATGGATTACCGTGATTCCCGACTCTCTCAGCTGCTTGTAATTCCCGGTGCTCGTGTATCTTATGAAGTTTTCCGATTTGATAATGGTTTCCTAGCGTTATTAAGATCCTGTATCTAGAATGTGCCGAAATGAGCCCTATCGTCAAGTGCAAATGCATATTCGAATCATTTTTTAACAAAATTTTGGTTGTGCAGGAGTCACAAACTGCGGGTAGTCCCTACCTTGCCGTAGGCTCTTGGGACCGTCGAAGAGCAACTACTTATCTCCGCTTCGCGCGTTGAGATGCTTAGAAGATGAGTTGTCGTCATCATTTTTGTGCAGCTGACTATAATAAACGTAAATGCATGGGGGCAGGAGGGAAAAGCAAAGGATGTAATATTATGGTAGAGGGAAATAAAATGGAAAAAGCGAGCAACGTGGGTGGTTCACAACAGCACACACCGTGGTAAAATAACAGATTTGGCGGGTCTCTAAAATCGATGGGGGAAAAATGATATACATCCTCGTAATCTGAGTGTCATTAAGAATCAGTAATATGGATCCAGGAAAACATTTTAAAAGTTAGGTGCATATGCAAACCAGTAGGAATGATCGTTGGTCAAATATAAGAGCACGTAGGCCCACTGGTTTAAAAAAAACTGTTAGATTGCAAAGATCTGTCTAAATGTGGTTACTGATTGAGAAAAACCAACTACCTGAGATGTTAATTCTACACGTAGGTGAGCACTTCGAGACGTCATTTAGGAGTCCCACCAGACGTTAAGACGGCTGTCACAAAATGTTATGTACGTTTATTAGGGAAGCGTAGCACCAGCTGGATTTCTCGAGAGAAAGTTACGTGAGTAGATAGATGCAACGACAGGTACAACAGTGAAATAGGAAAAAAATGTAACTCGACTCGCGTCGCGACAGTTCAGTGGTTTGTGTCGCGATTTGGCGGGTCTCTAAAATCGATGGGGGAAAAATGATATACATCCTCGTAATCTGAGTGTCGTTAAGAATCAGTAATATGGATCAAGGAAAACATTTTAAAAGTTAGGTACATATGCAAACCAGTAGGAATGATCGTCGGTCAAATATAAGAGCACGTAGGCCCACTGGTTTAAAAAAAAAACTGTCAGATTGCAAATATCTGTCTAAATGTGGTTACTGATTGAGAAAAACCAACTACCTGAGATGTTAATTCTACACGTAGGTGAGCACTTCGAGACGTCATTTAGGAGTCCCACCAGACGTTAAGACGGCTGTCACAAAATGTTATGTACGTTTATTAGGGAAGCGTAGCACCAGCTGGATTTCTCGAGAGAAAGTTACGTGAGTAGATAGATGCAACGACAGGTACAACAGTGAAATAGGAAAAAAATGTAACTCGACTCGCGTCGCGACAGTTCAGTGGTTTGTGTCGCGAGCGGCTACGGCTGCGTGCGCAATGTGTCGCCGCCGCCTGTGTTATCTTTGTGCGTGTGCATGCTACACTCTGTAATACAATGAATAAACTCCTTGCCTGTTATTGCGGAGAGCGCGAAAGCGAGGTATCAATTTCTTGTATCATTTTTTCGCCTTCATCTTATCAGTTAAACACGTTACACTAGTGCTGTCAACTTGTTAATGATAAATGTGATGGAAATGTTGCTAAAAGAGAGGTAACAGAGGCGGAACTCAAAAAACAACACCTTTCGATCCACGCTGAAATTGGGCACATACGCAGAGCTCCTAGAAGAATGGGGCGAAGTGATGTGCAGGTTTCGAGTAGTGCTAATCAGTACTGCATGTTTGCAGTGGTCGTCTCTCACGTGTTTATAAATTTCTGTGAAGGGGGGGAGGGGTGGGGGGGAGTCAAGAGGACAGCTACCTCTCTTCACAGCCTTTGCATACGTCACCGGGTTAGCGCAGAAGGTGAACTGCTGAGAGCATGAACTGATCGATTAGAGAGTTGTTAACTGTATCGACTTTCTCGCAATTCGGAGAAATCAATTTCAGCTGAAAATGTCCTTTCGTTGTTTCCGATTTTTTTGTCCTCCATCCATCTTCCGTACCTGTTCTCTTCGAAATCAAAATACCTTTATGTGTGGTGATCAGCCCTGGCCAGATTTCATGCATAGGCGAAATGTAAGTTAGCTGAGTAACTTTTATTGAATCATAAAATCATGAATCATTTATGGTGAGCCATTGGGTCCACTGATCTTTGCAGTGACTGTTTAGGAGAACTTATATTGGAATTTCTCGTTTAACAATAAATGCACGCTTTCAAAATCGGCATTCATAACGTGGTGATTTTTCGAAATGAAAGTTAAAAAGCAGAAACAAATTGTTTTTTGATCGTCGCGATCGGGAAATTTTCAAAACAGTTTCCGAATTGGAATTATATTGATATCGCAGAAGTTTTCTTGCCAAAAAAAACTTCTTGAACGTTATGGCAATAATCCTGCGAGTGCTCAGCTTACGCCATTACAGTGTTATTGAAAGCAAAACCTGAGGCGTTTATCGATTAAGAGAAAGATCGCAGTTTTAGTGATTTCTTTATAAAGCTTATTTAACAGAGTAACAATCAGTGGTGCCTAATCGAATCGGGAAGCACTTTATGAGCGAAACATATAGTACCGTTTTTGCCTCTTTCATAGTGACACCGCAAAGATGAAAAAAGAAAGATTAATATGGAAATCCCTGAAATAGCAGCGTCTGCTATATTGACATTTATGAACACTGTAAAGAAATGCCACAGTGTGTTACAATACGTCGAGTTTTTAAAAAAAATAGAGTTAGTCAGTTACTTCCAGATTGTACGTCGCGTTCTGTAAACGCATTTTCACGAACCTTTTTTAAAGGTGATACGCCCATGCTTAGCCAGAAAAGGGGCGGAAGAGCGAAAAGAATAGCATTAATACTCTTCTCATATACGAAAATGAGAACATCATCAGTAGAAGCCATCAAGAGAGCCTTTATCAGCCGCTTTTGAAAAAGTAAGCTGTCATAATTTGAATGTATAAGGGAGAAATTTTCAATTTTTCCATCTTTACCCCTCTCCCCTCCTTATCCACCATTGCCTTTCCGTTTGTTCTTTTCATCGCCCATTGTGAGTGGGTGTGAGACTGTTTTTTAAATAGGATGTTCCGTGGCGATATTTGCAGCTGAATGCTGAGTTGATTTTCACCTAGTGACTTTCACTATTGTTGTGCTTTGCCGTATTTGAGACAACGATTGCCTTTTATCCGACGACAATATTGGTTCTTATGAGAATATCAATGTTTATATGAATCACACTTTGAGTGTTACAAACGCAGCGCAAATAAAACAGGCATGCCTTATTGCTTACAGATAAATTTCGGACAGTAATTTTCATTAAACGTGAATAATATTTAGCTAAGCGAACAGATGCTGTAAAAGTTTTCGTTTAAAAAAGGTGCCTATCTCATATTTTATTAAAATGCAATTGTAGATTAATGAGTTGAAAGAGTTTTTTTAGGATTTATTCACAAGCAGTTAAGGGTGGCTAACTTACAGTCAATAGTATTTTGTGAACGATAATTTTTTTTCATTTTTTTGTTGACTATGTGGCACAATTAGAATTGGTTCAGTGACATGCGTAGTGATTTGTGCAATGAGGCTGTGAAGTTAGGCGAATATATCAACAATGCTGTGGCTGGCAATTATGCAACCGAAAGTGCTCTTGTCCAACAAAAGAACAAGCTGAACATTGAAATACTCTTCGTTATATCCCTTAAGAATGCGCTATAATTTTTTCGTTGGCGTGTAAATTTCAATTTTTTTTCCAAAAACATTCGACCAATTTTTTCCAGAGGCAGTTTTGTTTTTTTCAGGGTTTGAAAAGGTTCCTACGAACGATAAACTGTTTAGCTGATGTCACATTTTGAGTTTTTTCAATTTCAAGTAAGGAATTGGTTAAAGTTACGGTAAACTGTGGAGGCTATGTTGAACAGGGTTGAAAAGCTATGTTGAATTGTTTGAGAGAGAAGATCCCTTTGAGAGCCACAGCGACATTTTTAATTTTTCAAAGAAGAATTTTTTGAATAAACCAGATTGCAGAGCGAGGTTTATCAAACTTTTCTGAACTAAGCGGCATATTTTTAATACCGTAGTGAGCAGGAACGAATTAAAAGGAGAGAAAAGCTAGAGGAATTTTGACTCTGATGAAATTTTGGTTGTAATTCGCAGCTTTTGTGTAGTTGTTTTTTGTAGCCAAGTATTCCCGACTTTAAATCCCTACCTCTGCCTTCACTCATTAAGATTATCAGTTTTTTGCTCATTATTTAAGTGATCAAACGAGGCAGTGTACACTTACTGATTTCGTGTAGTGCGACTTAGGTGACAGACCGTTGCTTGGTCTTAACCTTCTGGTGTAATACTGATTAAAACCAGTCTATTTCGTAGAAGAGAACATGAGCAGAACAGGGGCATCACGACCCTAGCGCGTTGTCATCCGCACTCGATTGTGTGTCGCGTGAGGCCGATCTGTTGATACTGACTGTTTCACACAGTGAATCCAATGAGTGGCCGCCCTCTCATAAGCGAATGTTTTGAGCATAGCGCAAATACGAAGGCTACTGAGTAAGCAACGCATAGCAGATGGGGACATCAGCCCACTTTCCGTTGATCTGCTCTCTTTTTAACCGCAGTAGAAAGAATGGAGGCATTCCATTTTTTTTTTACATCCGACTTGCTCACTTCATATCTGCTCAACTAATCTCTATCGATTGTTCATCCATCTGCGCTCGTATGGTACGCCGACATTTAGCACCTTTGACATTTGGATTTCGGACAATTTTCATACGCCAGTTCTGTCAAAGCAATCGGCTGTTGGCACTGAAGGGTTCATTTTTTTTCTACTACGTATGAACGTAAATATTTACACTGAATGAATCCGAAACAGACGTGGGTACCTCACAACTTCATTTTCATACCCCCACCCCCTCATTTGAGTGGGAAGGGGGCATTGGAATCTTTTTTTTTACAAAAAACTTTCTAGCAATTGAGCGCTCGAAGGTCAAAAACCGCTCTCGTTTGAATGTTACCGAAATGACGATTGCGTTGAATTCTCATCGCGCGTGCACCTTTTCCAGTTTTTGATCTTCAGCAGCTCAACTGTTTTTAAGTATTTTGCAAGAAAAGGACGTTCCAATGTCTCTTACTACTCAAATGAGTGGGGGTGTGGGGGGGGGGGGGGGGAGGAGGGGGAGCTGATTGGGTGGCGGAAAAGCGGCTGAGAAGAAGCGAAATGGAACAGTATATATTAGAGTGCTCTACTAGGCCATCAAATACTCCCTCCTTCATCCACTTGCGTGAAAATGTCCACTGAGGTGCAGTTATCCAAGATGCTAATGTCGACATACGCACTGGAATACATCTGGCGTAAATGCATCCCAAATATTTCGTTGCACTGCTCGTTTCCACTAACTGCTCAAAAAGGATGATATTCTCCAGAATGAAACGCACCATTGCCCAATAATCAGCCCCGTAAATTTAAAATCAGAAGTAGTTTCCTTAGCAGACATATACATTTGTGGCTGTTCAAAGTCTCATGTGGTCATCTGTAGTGAATTGCAAGAAATTCTGTTCTCATTGTTTCCAGTCGGTGGTGAAATGTGCAGAAATGTTCGTTGCGAGTACTTGTGAAGAATACTTCCGTCTTTCAAGGAACCAAGCCTAAGTATTTTGAAGTGGATTAATGGAATACTGTCATCGATATACGGAGCGGGATTGAGTCGAAATATGAAATATCCCATCCCTTTCCTTTGGGAGGGGAGGGGGAGTGGGGTTATTTAATTTTTTTTTTTAAACGAGTTCATATATTTTCCTCTCTACGTCTAGAAAAATTGGAAGGTCGTCTTCTCAACCTGTAACAATATAAATTGTTATTTCGAAAGAGAACGTTTGTTTTTCTACGTGTTTTCCTTCCTTCTGCGCTATCGTTACCCGTCGAGTTACAGACCTCCTCTATTCCTGAGTCATAACTATGCGAAGGGCTCATAGTCCTTACTTCCATTTCATGAGCCATTATTACGCATAGTGCTGGACCCCTTCCTCCAATTCCCGAGACATTACCACGCGTAGACCTCGAAATCCTCTTCTTCAGTTCCTGGACCATCGCTATGCGAAGGGCTCAGAGTTTTCTCTTCCATTTTATGAGCCATCATTACGCGTCGTGTTCGGTCTGCTCTCCTCCAATTCCTGAAACATTACCAGGCGTAGATCTGAAACTCCTCTCCTTCAATTCCTAGACCGTTACTACGCGAAGGGCTCAGAGTCCTCTCTTTCATCTTATGAGCCATTGTTACACATCGTGTTCGGTCTCCTCTCCTTCAATTCCTGAAACATTACCAGGCGTAGATCTGGAACTTCTCTCCTTCAATTCCTAGACCGTTACTATGCAAAGGGCTCAGAGTCCTCTCTTCCATTTTATGAGCCATCATTACGCGTCGTGTTCGGTCTCCTATGCTCCAATTCACTAGACATTACCACGCGTAGATCTCGAAGTCCTGTCTTTCAATTCCTGGACCATTACTACGCAAAGGACTCAGAGTCCTCTCTTTCATCTTATGAGCCATTGTTACACATCGTGTTGGTTCTCCTCTCCTTCAATTCCTGAAACATTACCAGGCGTAGATCTGGAACTTCTCTCCTTCAATTCCTAGACCGTTACTATGCAAAGGGCTCAGAGTCCTCTCTTCCATTTTATGAGCCATCATTACGCGTCGTGTTCGGTCTGCTCTCCTCCAATTCCTGAAACATTACCAGGCGTAGATCTGGAACTTCTCTCCTTCAATTCCTAGACCGTTACTATGCAAAGGGCTCAGAGTCCTCTCCCATTTTATGAGCCATTATTACGCGTCATGTTCGGTCTCCTCTCCTCCAATTCCTGAGACATTACCATGCGTAGATCTCGAAGTCCTGTCTTTCAATTCCTGGACCATTACTACGCAAAGGACTCAGAGTCCTCTCTTTCATCTTATGAGCCATTGTTACACATCGTGTTGGTCTCCTCTCCTCCAATTCCTGAGACATTACCATGCGTAGATCTCGAAGTCCTGTCTTTCAATTCCTGGACCATTACTACGCAAAGGACTCAGAGTCCTCTCTTTCATCTTATGAGCCATTGTTACACATCGTGTTGGTCTCCTCTCCTCCAATTCCTGAGACATTACCATGCGTAGATCTCGAAGTCCTGTCTTTCAATTCCTGGACCATTACTACGCAAAGGACTCAGAGTCCTCTCTTTCATCTTATGAGCCATTGTTACACATCGTGTTGGTCTCCTCTCCTCCAATTCCTGAGACATTACCATGCGTAGATCTCGAAGTCCTGTCTTTCAATTCCTGGACCATTACTACGCAAAGGACTCAGAGTCCTCTCTTTCATCTTATGAGCCATTGTTACACATCGTGTTGGTCTCCTCTCCTCCAATTCCTGAGACATTACCATGCGTAGATCTCGAAGTCCTGTCTTTCAATTCCTGGACCATTACTACGCAAAGGACTCAGAGTCCTCTCTTTCATCTTATGAGCCATTGTTACACATCGTGTTGGTCTCCTCTCCTCCAATTCCTGAGACATTACCAGGCCTTGATCTGGAACTCCTCTTCTTCAATTCCTAGACCGTTACTATGCAAAGGGCTCAGAGTCCTCTCCCATTTTATGAGCCATTATTACGCGTCGTGTTCGGTCTCCTCTCCTCCAATTCCTGAGACATTACCAGGCCTTGATCTGGAACTCCTCTTCTTCAATTCCTAGACCGTTACTATGCAAAGGGCTCAGAGTCCTCTCCCATTTTATGAGCCATTATTACGCGTCGTGTTCGGTCTCCTCTCCTCCAATTCCTGAGATATTACCATGCGTAGATCTCGAAGTCCTGTCTTTCAATTCCTGGACCATTACTACGCAAAGGACTCAGAGTCCTCTCTTTCATCTTATGAGCCATTGTTACACATCGTGTTGGTCTCCTCTCCTCCAATTCCTGAGACATTACCAGGCCTTGATCTGGAACTCCTCTTCTTCAATTCCTAGACCGTTACTATGCAAAGGGCTCAGAGTCCTCTCCCATTTTATGAGCCATTATTACGCGTCGTGTTCGGTCTCCTCTCCTCCAATTCCTGAGACATTACCAGGCCTTGATCTGGAACTCCTCTTCTTCAATTCCTAGACCGTTACTATGCAAAGGGCTCAGAGTCCTCTCCCATTTTATGAGCCATTATTACGCGTCATTCGGTCTCCTCTCCTCCAATTCCTGAGATATTACCATGCGTAGATCTCGAAGTCCTGTCTTTCAATTCCTGGACCATTACTACGCGAAGGGCTCAGAGTCCTCTCTTCCATTGTATGAGCCATTGTTACACATCGTGTTTGGTCTCCTCTCCTCCAATTCCTGAAACATCGCTGCGCGTAGATCTGGAAGTCCTCTTCTTCAATTCCTGGACCATTACTACGCGAAGGGCTCAGGATCCTCTTTTCCATTTTATGAGCCAATATTACGCATCGTGTTCGGTCTTCTACGCATTCGAGTCAATATATCGAGACAATACTATGCCTATGTCTCGGAGTCGTCTCCTTCAATTCGTGGACGATCACTACGCGAATGACTCAGAGTGCTCTCTTCCATTTCATAAGGCGTTATTACGCATGGTGGTTGGTCTCCTGTCTTCCAGTTCTTGAGTCATTACTGCGCATTGTGCTTGGAATCGTTTCCTTCACTTTCCGGATCATTACTACGCGAGGACTCTGAGTCCTATGCCCCGCTTCGTTGGCTTTTGATATCGTAGGGCCTAGAGTCCTCTCCTCCAATTTCTGGAAATTAATACTACCAGTGCGGCCGAAAGTCATCTTCTTTCATTAGCCGTTTTTACGCATAGAGCTAAGAGTCATCTCCTCATACTGTTGAGCCATTGTTACATGTAGGGCTTAATGCCATCTGCTCCAATTCAATTAGCCGGAAGAAAACATATGCAAATTTTCTTTGGAGGCAGGAGGAATTATCAAGGGTTCAAGACAGCTTTTCAGTCAGAGTGGAGCATGGAGGAGGATGCGCACAAAAGGCGTGAGAAGTTTGCTTCGAAATCAACGCGTTCGGTAAGCGCACCGTCAAGGAAGAAGTGGTACAAACGAAGTATGTTTTTTCCGCGAATTCTTTTGTTTTTTACAAGTGCTTTTGATCATTTGGTTGTCAGCAGGGATTGTCTTTCTTTTCGAAATTGGGGCAGTGCGAGAGAAGGATGTTTGTAGTGAAGTACCAGCCCCACGATCTTTTCGGCTTGGTAAAAGTGTGAGTGGCTGACACCTTGATTATTTCTCGCATGAAGGAAATGATGCGGTTGTTGATTAAACATATTGGGCAGTTTATCAGAACTATGGTTTCCAGTGGGTCATTTAAACGCGAGTTCGAAGAGTTATGTTTTCGCACCGTTAAATATAATGTCTATCGATACATTTTTGGGCTCCATTTCGCCTTTTTTGCATGTCACCGGTATCAGAGTTTAATAGCAGTGAATCTATTGTCCAGCAAGGCAGTTTGAGAACACTTCGATGGAAAAATGGTTTGAAAATTGAGGAGCTGCAGCTGACGACAGATTATATATAAATCAGTTCGTGCTATGTAGATGATTGATAAAAGAAAACGTGGGAGCGAACGGACATTGTCTCTACACGGATGCCACGTTAGCTTCTACAGAGTAGATGCGATTTAATGGCTGAGTGTCGCTGTGTTAAGCGAAACAAAGCTTAAAAAAGCCAGTTTCCAATACCATCTTCATCTTCCGAGAGTTTATTTTAAAATTTCCAAGATTTAGATGGGTGCAAAAAGAAGAGAAATAGAGCAGTTTTTTGTGGGATATAATTCGAATGCGTTACTGATAGAATCCAGGCACACATATCGTTTTGCCTCGAATATGGGCTAAACAGCTCGCACGTTGCTGGAGGGCCTTATTCAGCAAAGGAGTATGGCAGTTTTATGAACCTCTGTCCAGTGACTTAAACTTGAGAGACTGTATTGTTCCGCTGCGTTTTTGAGGAGAGTGCTATGTTGAGGTGGAGGTTATTTTTCTGTTGTGCTGAGAAAGGGTTTTGTCGAAGATGAGGGAGGAGAGGGGTATTTAATTTGAGGTAAAATGGTAAAAGAAAACGTGTAAGATAAGATCAAAGTCATATAGTTCTTTCTTCAGTCTTTCCATGATCTGTTGTGAATGCCACGTTGTAGCGCCCGAACGTTCTCGATCAGAATTGATTGAAGGTTGTTGAGATTATCTAGAATAAACTCTCAGAAATAGAAGGAAAATTGTTCTGAGCTGTTGGAGGGTAGATGTTTTTATCATCCACTGTACCAGTTCTGCATACTGTAGCTCACTGCAGTATGGTCCATACTGCTAATATTTTTTACTGTATATACTCATTGTACTGCGAGGAATAGGCTAGCTAATAGCCAGTGTCGTTTCAGTGCCAGCGTCAATGCGTCGCATGGGATCACAGCAGAATCTCTGCGATCAGGTATGTTTGCTCTTGGCAACTGTTAGTACTTTTCGATCCGAAAGGAAAGGAGCTGCATGATGCCGCCGATGAGTAATAGCCGCTGCTCAGTTTTCGTTCGCTTTGCCATTTGTTGACTCTGCTTTAGTGCCTTCTTCTCACCTCATTTGGATGATGAGGTTTTTCGTTTATGCTTTCCTCCTCTGTGAGAAGTATAATAGGTCAGTTTTATGATTGGGTCACCTTTCTCCACCTTTCAGTTTTTAATTCGAATTCATAAACATCATATAGCACTGAACATGTTTTGAAAGCGAAACGTGTCAGCGCAAAAGTTAGCCATTTATTTGCAGAATATGGCACATTTCATTGAAAGCTGCTTTCGTTACTAAATACCCCATTAAATACTTGCTGAGCTGAAACATTATGACAGCTAGCAAGTATAATCAGCTCCCATGGAGTATCAAACATTACAAAACAGTTTGCGTTTTTTCAGAACCATCCGCTATGTGCTAGTTTTACGAATAAGTACTGTTTTGCAGAATTTTAATCATGTCTCGCGACGGCTAGTCGGTGCGATAGCAACTTGGCATGATATCCACGCTAATCTGCTGCGCTTGTCGATCGGCCGCGGTGAGCAGTCGACCAGCGGAGAAGAGGAGGACGAATTGAGTTCACGGAGTGAATACTTCTCGTGCTGTTCAACATCATCAACCGGAACTTCTCATTCATCACATGGTTTGTTCCTTGCTAATACTCTATTGCAAAACGCTGGTTCCCAAGCGTAGAACAGTTTATTTTAGCGCAAATGATGCACGTAATGTGTTCAGCTGTGACAATGTCACTGCTGTACCTGCTGGCATTACACAGGCACGTATAAGAAGATATCACGTTTTGTGAAATTTCCGATAGCAGAGCGACTTTGAAACGTTCATTCGTTTTGCGCTGACAGCGTTTGCATGTTTTAGCAAGCTAATCCTTCCCAAGCTGTCACTTCCCTTCACGTCACCTATCACCTCTGCTAATAGTTACTCGTTCGAAAGTAGTGTATTTAGCTATCATGTTTATTTACTCATTTGTTTGTCCACAGGTGAGAATAACGTGGAAGAAGCTGATGGCAGTTTTCGCGATGGCGAGTTGGGTAAATTTCATTCGCGACTATCGCTTTCGAATCCTGAGCTAACGAATCTGCAATTGAAAGCGATGTTCCCCGACGTGTCAGATCACTGGAGGTAATTTTAACGAAAAAAAGGCGCATCATTTCGACCTTAGTTTGTCGATGTTTTTCTTTCTACTAGATAACGTTTTTACTATGAACGTCAGAAACGTTAACTAGGCTTCTGAGGGGAACAAACGGTGGAAATTTTTACCATTGCTCTCATTTAGTGGCCAAACAGTTGGATGAAGTTTAAGAAGATATCACGTTTTGTGAAATTTCCGATAGCAGAGCGACTTTGAAACGTTCATTCGTTTTGCGCTGACAGCGTTTGCATGTTTTAGCAAGCTAATCCTTCCCAAGCTGTCACTTCCCTTCACGTCACCTATCACCTCTGCTAATAGTTACTCGTTCGAAAGTAGTGTATTTAGCTATCATGTTTATTTACTCATTTGTTTGTCCACAGGTGAGAATAACGTGGAAGAAGCTGATGGCAGTTTTCGCGATGGCGAGTTGGGTAAATTTCATTCGCGACTATCGCTTTCGAATCCTGAGCTAACGAATCTGCAATTGAAAGCGATGTTCCCCGACGTGTCAGATCACTGGAGGTAATTTTAACGAAAAAAAGGCGCATCATTTCGACCTTAGTTTGTCGATGTTTTTCTTTCTACTAGATAACGTTTTTACTATGAACGTCAGAAACGTTAACTAGGCTTCTGAGGGGAACAAACGGTGGAAATTTTTACCATTGCTTTCATTTAATGGCCAAACAGTTGGATGAAGTTGGATCTGCTCGCGAATTTCTTGATGGCAGACGTCATTTCAAGTTCTGTCTTTACTGAATTGCTCAGATAAGTATTTTATTCAAGGTTTTCGACGTGTTTTGCACTGTTCATTTGGAAACGCTAATCTTTCGACACGTAGTATTTACTTTTTCATTTATTCATTTTTGTGTTGAACATTGTTGGCTAGTGATCGGTTAAAAAACCTAAACAAGAGATGGATGATTAAGCGGAATTTTGTGCTGTATTATATCTTGAGCGTGGTTTTCTCAAATCACTTCATATTTTAAAGCATTCTCTGGAAGACGAAGCTGTAAGGAATTCGCGAAGTGTCACCAATTATTTAATCATTTACTTATTGACCACTGTTGGCCAATGATTGACTATGCCAGCAAAAAATTTTTGACGAAAGCGTTCACCACATCAAATGTTTGCAACACGACATGAAGCCAAATAAAGAAGGTGGATCGGCATTCTATTGAGGCAGCAAAATCTTGCTGTCTACCGCTGATAGTATCACGGAAGAAGCCAGAAAACACCATGGAAGACGCCAAAAGGGCAAGTATATCAATAGAATGGTATGTATGCGCGAAGAGGAAGTTCAAATCAAGCTGCGATAGGAAGGATGATCCTATCTGACCTCACCTGGATGCATTCGTAATGCCGAACGCTCGCGAAAAAATCAGCTTGGTAAAAGCGATCCAGCGTTTTGAATACGAAACATGAAGGAAGCTGATCGGGTGCCGCCGACTTTTTGAAGGTAACGATTTGAAAATTATCCCATCTCAAGGTAGTTTCTACTAAGTGCGTTGCCTGTTACAGTTAAAAATTCAGAATTGTCTAATGTAGCTATGCGTTCACGGCAACTGAAGTGCGCAACTGTGCATCGCATATTAGAATGCTGTGGATTCTAAATTTTTGGCTGCGACGAGCAGCACCTTTGACATCCGATAGGGTGTCATTTTTGATTTGAGCTGTTTGGCAAAGAATTTTAATTTCGTCATGAATATTTTCGTTCATTTCAAATTGTTGATGAGGTAATATTTGATTAACATGTACCAAGCAAGGTTTACGTTATTCTCAGCCCGTTTGCAGCCTCGTTCGGCTCCTTCATTCTTGATTCTACTCTACAGCACTTTACTCTCGTTCTTCGTTTGGAGAGAGAATATGATGGGCTCGTCAAGTTTCCTGCGTCTGCCGACCTTTTTATATGTGCACGCGTCTGGGCTTTATTTCTTGATCTTGTCTAAGGAATACAAGCTAGCTCGATTCTTCTCCAGTTAAGATTAACCCATATTAGCATGAAATTTGGAATTAACGTGGAAGTCACCAGGGAAGTTTGAGGCCCCTTCCC
>JPKZ01000441.1:404317-425186 GCA_000803305.1 Toxocara canis
CCTCCCGTCCCCCTTTCCGCCTCGATAATAGCCTTCTCTTCAGTAGCTTCGTGGAAGTTTGCTCCTCGATCTGAACAGCTTAGTGGGTACATACTTTACGTGTGCATGCGCAGCAACAACGTCACCACAATTTGATCAAGTCAAATTTTTATCTTATACGGAATATCCGCATGCTCAAATCGTTTTATGAAGCGTCGCGCATATTCACAAGTCATGCCACACCCACTGTCTATGTCAACTATGTTAGATTGCTTCGTTTTTCGCGTTTATGCGATGTGCCTTGCGTTTTCGACAGGCTACGGCTCCCTGATGTTACAAAGTGCGTTTTGATAACCAGTACCATATAATACGCATCGATTTTTTAAGCGTTATCTTATCCCAGATGGAATTATGAATCATTGATCGCATTGATCGATGCCTTCAAAGTTCTAAAGAGACCATTTTATAATTCTGGTAATTCCGACCGCGTTTTCCGCTTAAGGTATATAGTTATGTCGCTGAGCTTGGAAAAAAAAGTTATAGTACTTTTAGAGGATTCGCAATGGAACAAATAACCTTAGAACACCACCTTGATAAAATTCATTCCTTTCTCGAAACAAAAGTTCGGTTGCGTTTATTTAATTTTTTCTGTAAGTCTTTATAGGTTGGAAAATCTGAAGTGACAGGTTTTGATCATTGTTAGTATCGGCAACGAATCCCAGCGGAAAGTCTCAGAATTTGTGCTGTACAGCTGCTAAGTGCATTTGTACAACTAATTGACGTTTTCGTCCGTGTTCACTTTCTGATCCAGCTCAACCCTTATTGTGCTCATCGTTGTACGCAGCCAGCCCATATTCGTACAGTTATTTTAATAAAAACATTTTTAGTGTTCATTTATTTGTTGATGTGTTACTGCTGCTTCTACTACTGTTGATTGTATCTGTGCTATATGCAGTTGAATTCGGTGACTTAATAAAACAAATATTCCTTCACCACCAAAAAAATGAAAGGATCTGCACTTGAGATAAGGAACTGCAAAATGAATCATAGGAGCAACATATAATTCATCTATTTTTTGGTTGATTGAATTATGAAGTAATGTAAGCGCATCTAAATGTCAAATTTTTCGAACTTTTGCTAGGCCGATGAGGTGTGTGTTTTTTTCTCGATTGGATTCGCAATCAAAGAATTGGGATCAGCCACTTAGTACCATCTTTTAAACTCATTACATATGCATTTTCTACTTCCATGTGTCAGTCTAATGCGTTTGTAGCGCTAAGGGAATCCTACATATTGCGCATTTAACGATGCTTCATTGTTATTTAACGATCATGCACGCTTTTATTTTGATTAAGCCGCTTCACTTGTGCACATTTTTTTGGACACATTCACTATCATTAAGAGTGCGCCGATCAGAATATCGTTTCACCTCGAATACATCTTTTTCTCTTTCCCACCAAAAATAGCCTCATTCTAACATAGCCCTCCCCTCACATCAACATCCTCCAGAAAACTGCTATTATAACCCAGAAGCTTACTTAAGGCAGTACAATCGATAGCACCCAAATGGTTCTTAGTTAATGGCGCAAAAACTAAAAGCCACAGTCGAAGTGCAGTCTTACACTTAATAAGTAACGATGACCTTAAACAAAATACACTTCCACAGACTATTTTTCTAATTAATTTTTTCCCTGTACTCGCACTGGCCTTATGAAATCCGATGAGAGCTTAAAATACCGCGAACTTTTAAACGCATTCCAGAATCATTTTTTTCGACCTTCGGTCAAATACGTTTTCCATTTTTCTTTGTAAGCTTAAGTCGCTCACGAAAAAGCATTCTATCTCTGGTGAATGTGTATCTGCGCTGATCTCGGATCACGTTAGCCAAATGAAAAGCCTTTTAATTCAGTAGAGTCTTGACCGTTCTTCCGGATGTCCTGGTCTGTAAACATCCATAGAACGAATATGTCTGTTTACTGTGAACTAATCTGATCAAAGCCTTACTGCTAGTTCTTTAGAATTTACTTTATAATTCAGCGCGTTCATAACATCTCGAGCATGCTGGATTTTATAAATGTTGCCCGTTTGCAGTATGTTTGGCACAAAATAATGATATGATAGACTTAGTTTATAAACAGTCCTCAGTTCGTTTGGTTACTCACGTAATCTGTATGGGGAAGCGTTCCGCACAATCACAGATGCTTTATTAGTTGAACCATTTTCTAATGAGTGCTCCGAGCATCCTCATGGTTTAGAAATGAAAATTATTGCGCTTTTTTTTTTCGGAAACGTTACTATTACAGTGATTTGGAGATGGGTTTTTAAAATTAACTTTCCGCTTTTTTAAAATGAACTTTATTGCTCAGCATCGCAAATGATCAAAGCTTATCTGTCGCACAGAGATGCTGTCTATGTTATCCTTCCTTCGTTTTGATTTTTTAAAGCAGAATATTTTTTATTAAGCTCCTCGATACGCTTTCCGATGGTTTCCATAAATGCTACAGCATTGGTATAACAAAAGTTTTGCTGCCCTTAATAGCGTTACATCCGTATTTGTACAAAGACGATAAAGCATCTTGGAGAGTATTCGTTTGAATGCGCAACCACAGACATTTAGATGCGCTTACATTCATAATTATATGCGCTTACATTACTCCTTCCCCGCTTTGATCTTCACAATTCTCTGCTCGTGTATGGTAGATGCAGTGCTCAGAAAACAGCAGTTTTTGCATTGCATATCAGCATTTCTGCAAGTTAAATTATTTTGTAAGAAAAAATATAGTCAAAAGCTTTCATTGTAGCTTCCGAAGGTCTCATGCTTTCTTTGAAATTTGCTAACACCATCGATTTTTTGCTCGCCTCATCATTTAGGAGCGGTGGAAGTGAAAAATAAAAACGAATGTGCAGCACGAAAAGGGTACAAATGGTGAGTGCATTCGACTTTACTAATTTGCAAATTAATTACTTAGAAGGCTATGCATCATTTTATGTTTACGTTAGCGCGATTATTTGAACGACCCAATTGCACTTATACTAACATCAGCTCCTTTTATCGACTCGTTTCTTATGAAAATATTGCATGCAGTTTATGATTTTTCCCGTTCGCTGCTTTCGAACGATGGATAGGTTGCCGCGGTGGAGAGCTAATGTCATGCACAAAGATCACACTATCCGGCAATATTTTCTGTATACCTATTGTATAGTCTTAAAATCCACTATACAATCTTGAACGTTCACTGTATATCCCTAAAGGTCTTTTGTGAAGCATTGAAAGATCACTCGGGGAGGGAAGGGGGAGATGAGGGGGGAGGGGGAAGGAGGGAAGGAAGGAGATCGTCCATCAGTTCGACGACTCGCAGTCCATGCTATGTACGTCAGAACAAAGGCCATTTGAAGGGCCTCTGCTTTCAAAACATATCACCCTCCCTGCTTTTTTGCACTTCGGAGCACGAACTGTATAACTTCGAATCTCTTATTTGTTTGTATGGCTAGTAATTTCGAGAATCAGAGCTGGAATTCTGCTTTGATCTTCCTTCGATAGCTGAACGTGTAGGGCGTTTTGTGTTTCTCTCATACAAAAATTCTCAACCTCCTCCAAATTTGTTGAATAGTCAATTGGTGTCATCGAACAGCTCTATTTGAGGAAAATAGTGCCTACATATGTCTTCCCAGCAACAGGTGAAAGCTGCTTAAGTTTGGCGTTTTCAGTCGGGTTCAGCCTTGTAAACCAGCCAGCTTTCCATGCGAATATAATTTTTAATGCTTAATCCTTATCACTGCTGAGCTTTTTGCTTGTCGTTCCTCATCTCGGAATTACAGCACAACTTCTTCAATGCCGCGTCAAACTATCTTCGAATCTAAAGAAGAAAGAAGAGGGGAAAAGTTTCATGAGAACAGAGAATTTGATGCGAATCGCATCTAAAAAATTGACTGAAGAAATTTCAAATGAGAAGTAACAAATAAGCATTAGGGCTCTTTAACCGATGCTGCTACGAATCGTATGAATCATTTCTCCTTTTTTTTTTTGAGTAATCAAACGAGCCGACAAGGTTGTGATCAATTAACAGTTATTTCGTGTCGAAAAGAACATTACGTTTCACGTAATCGAATAACCTTTCCGACAATATTTTGTTCGCTTTTGAAAACATGCATTCGGCGATGGAAAAAACCAAACAATTGATTTCAATGAAATTTGCAATAGCTCACTTAGTGCGGCGCATTTGGCTGACGCTATTTGTGTTGTTGATTTACAAGAAATTGTCACACGTGGATGTTGATGTTGTTTGCGAAAAGCGTCAAAAACAACTCATATACTGTCAGAAACTTCCAGCAAGATTAAGAAATTTCTTGAGGAATAAGTGAATCCCTCTCTCACATAAAAAACTGCAACATAAACCGTTTCTCAAACTGTTATTGATGGTTACGAAATTAGACAAGTCACCGGAGAAACCGGTGGCTGTATGTGGTTATGAAACCGTTCGTTTATATGCTCGCATTTTTTTTGCGTGCTGGTGAGCGGTTTTTGCTTCATGTCACTTCTTTTCTATGCTGCGATGTGCTTGCTAACATGTTACACATTCTTTGTCTAGGCATGTCGATGATGGTACCATCCTTATTTTCATATTTGACAGGACCGACACGAATGACAAAACCGTCCGCGTCCTAGTGGGAACAGGGATTCAGGCCTCAAATTGATCGAGTCGGAATCATGCCGAGTCCGAGAGTACTCCTTTTCATATGTAGAAATTGGGATCTCGAATTTTTTAAATATCACGTTTAGCTCATAATGAACAGAAATAAAAATATAAAAAAAAGAACGTATTGAAGTGAACTTGAGATTTTCTCAAAAATGACAAAATCCGACTTCTGACAAATGACAAAATGACAAAAGAAGAGCCGGAACTCAGGAATGTATTTGAAATCAGAATGTTCCCATTGGTCATACCCATTGATATTTCGGCTAGTGGAACGATGTCTTCTTTCGATTTTTTTCCTAAGGCAGTCTGCGATTACTGAGGTTGCTAGGAGGGCTGGTGGTATCTGCTTTCATGTGTCGCCCATCCATAAATGCCGTCTGCGAATTGTGCGAAAATGCTGAATGGAGCTTCAAAGGCTCACAGCCTAAAAGAAAAAGATGCACTCTAGGCCTTAATAGTAAAGAAGGGTTGAAAAGAAAGCAAACCAAGTAGCTGTTAAATCGGCGTTCATAGGTCAGCTTTAAACTCTCGTCAACAATTCCAGCAGTATCATTTTTGTAGGAACTTGCACAAAACAACGTAGTGCAAAATGGCAGTCGAATCAACGTAATGAAGGCATCAGGTGAGTGATTGGTGTTTTTGGCATCGACTGCATAACAGTAGAAAAAGTGCACGGGTCGCTTCGTTGTTTGCAGATATTTTGAATACCAAATCAGTGTGCTAATAGGTTTCGCAAGAATGGTTAAATTTGGTGAGTATGAAGGTGATGAGATTTTGAAAGCATCGGTAAATGAAGTACGCGTTGATTTCAGCACGCCATCGAGTTCGGCATGCCCGAGTCCTCTGATGCAAGTACAAGAGCATTACTTCTGTTTGGATACATCATCGGTGGAGCTTGGAAGCATTGCCGACAACGAGGTATTCGAGCAAGCGCAGTGCGCCGCTTTAGCGAATAATAGACTGGAATGCTCAGCACGAAGCCTACTTCTAACGCCTCAATCGGGGGCCGCTACACCAGTGCGGTCGAATTCAATAGACCTGTCAGCGTTAAGACGCGACATCGGATGGCTGAGTATGAGCTCTGATGAGAGCTCCGATGAGGAGAAGGAACTGCCAACACCAGCTGAATCAGTGCGTGCAGTGCGTTCGCGCTCGCACGATCCCACCGCCCTAACTCAAGAAATATTTAGGCGACCGAGTCGCATTGAACACCTTAGCGATCTGTTCAGGTGATGAACTCCATCACATGCTTCGTCTTCTTGCTGAGGGCTTTGAAATCCTTTATTCCTGCCAGCTTTATTTTTATTTTCCAGCGATTTTTAGGCTAAAATTTCTGCTATGGTGAAACTAACACAGCCCAAAATTTTCCAGCATTCCCATTAAAGACGTTATAGCAGAAGAGCGCCGAAAATAGTAATGTGGTGGGAGTTCCAGCACACACACTACACGTAATACATGTAATTAGGTGATGGACGAAAACGGAAAGTAATCGAATGAATAAATTTAGGCGTGCATTGGCGAAATCACCAGTGGTGAGGAGAACGGCGGCGATGCAGTTGCATGATTCAAGGACTGTTTGTAAGCATCGTACAAGCCACTACTGGCTGGACGAACAGGTTCAACGTTTTCATTATTGTGCTGCAGCACGCACCCATGTTGGGTGTCTTCTATTTTTTTTTGTCATTTATTTGGAGTATTGTGTACAGGAACTGTAGACTTACTCACGGAAGTATTACTGGTTTGCTTTACGTTTTCCTCCATGAGATCAGTGCGGCGTTGTTGGAAAAAATTCCACATTTTTGGGTTACTAGTGCGCTGCACATTTCGAAAACTAAATAAAAATAACAAAAATAATATTTCCTTAGGTGAATTGTGTCAACAATTTGTCTTGACGGAGGGGGAAGGAGGGAAGGAAGGAGATCGTCCATCAGTTCGACGACTCGCAGTCCATGCTATGTACGTCAGAACAAAGGCCATTTGAAGGGCCTCTGCTTTCAAAACATATCACCCTCCCTGCTTTTTTGCACTTCGGAGCACGAACTGTATAACTTCGAATCTCTTATTTGTTTGTATGGCTAGTAATTTCGAGAATCAGAGCTGGAATTCTGCTTTGATCTTCCTTCGATAGCTGAACGTGTAGGGCGTTTTGTGTTTCTCTCATACAAAAATTCTCAACCTCCTCCAAATTTGTTGAATAGTCAATTGGTGTCATCGAACAGCTCTATTTGAGGAAAATAGTGCCTACATATGTCTTCCCAGCAACAGGTGAAAGCTGCTTAAGTTTGGCGTTTTCAGTCGGGTTCAGCCTTGTAAACCAGCCAGCTTTCCATGCGAATATAATTTTTAATGCTTAATCCTTATCACTGCTGAGCTTTTTGCTTGTCGTTCCTCATCTCGGAATTACAGCACAACTTCTTCAATGCCGCGTCAAACTATCTTCGAATCTAAAGAAGAAAGAAGAGGGGAAAAGTTTCATGAGAACAGAGAATTTGATGCGAATCGCATCTAAAAAATTGACTGAAGAAATTTCAAATGAGAAGTAACAAATAAGCATTAGGGCTCTTTAACCGATGCTGCTACGAATCGTATGAATCATTTCTCCTTTTTTTTTTGAGTAATCAAACGAGCCGACAAGGTTGTGATCAATTAACAGTTATTTCGTGTCGAAAAGAACATTACGTTTCACGTAATCGAATAACCTTTCCGACAATATTTTGTTCGCTTTTGAAAACATGCATTCGGCGATGGAAAAAACCAAACAATTGATTTCAATGAAATTTGCAATAGCTCACTTAGTGCGGCGCATTTGGCTGACGCTATTTGTGTTGTTGATTTACAAGAAATTGTCACACGTGGATGTTGATGTTGTTTGCGAAAAGCGTCAAAAACAACTCATATACTGTCAGAAACTTCCAGCAAGATTAAGAAATTTCTTGAGGAATAAGTGAATCCCTCTCTCACATAAAAAACTGCAACATAAACCGTTTCTCAAACTGTTATTGATGGTTACGAAATTAGACAAGTCACCGGAGAAACCGGTGGCTGTATGTGGTTATGAAACCGTTCGTTTATATGCTCGCATTTTTTTTGCGTGCTGGTGAGCGGTTTTTGCTTCATGTCACTTCTTTTCTATGCTGCGATGTGCTTGCTAACATGTTACACATTCTTTGTCTAGGCATGTCGATGATGGTACCATCCTTATTTTCATATTTGACAGGACCGACACGAATGACAAAACCGTCCGCGTCCTAGTGGGAACAGGGATTCAGGCCTCAAATTGATCGAGTCGGAATCATGCCGAGTCCGAGAGTACTCCTTTTCATATGTAGAAATTGGGATCTCGAATTTTTTAAATATCACGTTTAGCTCATAATGAACAGAAATAAAAATATAAAAAAAAGAACGTATTGAAGTGAACTTGAGATTTTCTCAAAAATGACAAAATCCGACTTCTGACAAATGACAAAATGACAAAAGAAGAGCCGGAACTCAGGAATGTATTTGAAATCAGAATGTTCCCATTGGTCATACCCATTGATATTTCGGCTAGTGGAACGATGTCTTCTTTCGATTTTTTTCCTAAGGCAGTCTGCGATTACTGAGGTTGCTAGGAGGGCTGGTGGTATCTGCTTTCATGTGTCGCCCATCCATAAATGCCGTCTGCGAATTGTGCGAAAATGCTGAATGGAGCTTCAAAGGCTCACAGCCTAAAAGAAAAAGATGCACTCTAGGCCTTAATAGTAAAGAAGAGTTGAAAAGAAAGCAAACCAAGTAGCTGTTAAATCGGCGTTCATAGGTCAGCTTTAAACTCTCGTCAACAATTCCAGCAGTATCATTTTTGTAGGAACTTGCACAAAACAACGTAGTGCAAAATGGCAGTCGAATCAACGTAATGAAGGCATCAGGTGAGTGATTGGTGTTTTTGGCATCGACTGCATAACAGTAGAAAAAGTGCACGGGTCGCTTCGTTGTTTGCAGATATTTTGAATACCAAATCAGTGTGCTAATAGGTTTCGCAAGAATGGTTAAATTTGGTGAGTATGAAGGTGATGAGATTTTGAAAGCATCGGTAAATGAAGTACGCGTTGATTTCAGCACGCCATCGAGTTCGGCATGCCCGAGTCCTCTGATGCAAGTACAAGAGCATTACTTCTGTTTGGATACATCATCGGTGGAGCTTGGAAGCATTGCCGACAACGAGGTATTCGAGCAAGCGCAGTGCGCCGCTTTAGCGAATAATAGACTGGAATGCTCAGCACGAAGCCTACTTCTAACGCCTCAATCGGGGGCCGCTACACCAGTGCGGTCGAATTCAATAGACCTGTCAGCGTTAAGACGCGACATCGGATGGCTGAGTATGAGCTCTGATGAGAGCTCCGATGAGGAGAAGGAACTGCCAACACCAGCTGAATCAGTGCGTGCAGTGCGTTCGCGCTCGCACGATCCCACCGCCCTAACTCAAGAAATATTTAGGCGACCGAGTCGCATTGAACACCTTAGCGATCTGTTCAGGTGATGAACTCCATCACATGCTTCGTCTTCTTGCTGAGGGCTTTGAAATCCTTTATTCCTGCCAGCTTTATTTTTATTTTCCAGCGATTTTTAGGCTAAAATTTCTGCTATGGTGAAACTAACACAGCCCAAAATTTTCCAGCATTCCCATTAAAGACGTTATAGCAGAAAAGCGCCGAAAATAGTAATGTGGTGGGAGTTCCAGCACACACACTACACGTAATACATGTAATTAGGTGATGGACGAAAACGGAAAGTAATCGAATGAATAAATTTAGGCGTGCATTGGCGAAATCACCAGTGGTGAGGAGAACGGCGGCGATGCAGTTGCATGATTCAAGGACTGTTTGTAAGCATCGTACAAGCCACTACTGGCTGGACGAACAGGTTCAACGTTTTCATTATTGTGCTGCAGCACGCACCCATGTTGGGTGTCTTCTATTTTTTTTTGTCATTTATTTGGAGTATTGTGTACAGGAACTGTAGACTTACTCACGGAAGTATTACTGGTTTGCTTTACGTTTTCCTCCATGAGATCAGTGCGGCGTTGTTGGAAAAAATTCCACATTTTTGGGTTACTAGTGCGCTGCACATTTCGAAAACTAAATAAAAATAACAAAAATAATATTTCCTTAGGTGAATTGTGTCAACAATTTGTCTTGACGCCTATGAAATCGTAGACTTGAAAAGATAAGGATGGGGAGAAGGAAGCCTCCGATTTTTCATGTTCTTCGAAATTCCGTTGATACGGTTTGCTTAAAGAAAACTCATTTGTTATTTCTGTTAGTTTTTCCAAATCTACAGTGCGCTGTAAACCCCAAGACGCGGTCTTTTCCAAACGTTCAGAAGTTTGCTATATAACGGGAAGCCAGGTTGACTTGCTTAGAGTGTTTATTTGAAAACGTTCCCTTTTCTGCTTCCTTCAACATATGCAATGCTTGAGAGCTAGTCAAGCTAATTAAAGGATCACCGACGGCCACATGCACATATGAGAGCTAGCTATCATTCCATTTTCTAAATAATATTGGCAACGTTTATGCGAAATAGGCAAACATTTATTCGCGTCGAAGAAAAACTCAAAATAGGGTTGCGTAATGTTTGCGAGAGAAGACAAACTAAGCGAACAAAGGAAAAAAATATTTTGGTTCATGGGTTTCGTTATTCGTAGTCGTTGTAAAGTCGCATCGGATCGTATCGTTATCAGAAAATCTTCATCTTTTGCCATGTATTGTGGCATGCATAGAACGCATCATTGTTGTAATGAATTCAAATTCATTACACTTTTTTTTTTCTGACGTTCAGCTGGCTTTAAAATTCAGCATCAAAGACGTCCGGTCTGTGTTTTAGCATCCTTGTTGTTAATGACTGAGATTTTTTAAAATTGAGTTGTGGAAAGATCGTATCCTGTAAGGACAAAGAATTCAGGATTGTTGAAGGCAAACAAGCTCTTCTCAAGTACAACTTTGCCGTTTTTTTGCGCTTTGTGTTCGCACGTTTTTGAAAGTTCAAAGTGCAAATGAATGGAGATAAACACAACGATTACAATACAGTAACAACATACATGTGATTTCAGGTAGGTACGGGTATTACTAGGTCGGCGGGAAGGTTTAATGAAAAGTTTCTTCTAGGGAAATTTCGAAATTCGGAAACCAAGTAAGAGAACTTATCAGTGGAAATCAAAAATGCCTTTTTTTGGATTTACAGAGTAACAAAAAAACGAAAATTTCTGAGATGATTCACAAAAGCTGGAAACGTTTTCTTCCTGGCCTATTTGAAAGGCTGGAGAGAGGATGATCTCATAACTCACAACTGTTCTGCATATTATTTTTGGTAGATCGTTGGTTGTGGTTGCTGATAATTTTGCCTTCATCTAGTGACAAGTATACCTAAACGAGGATTGAAGGCAAAAATGATGAGTGTAAGACAAACATTCGGCCTGAGCAGGTGCTTAATTACCATAGAAGAAAATTATTCCTCAGTACTCCGCTGTAGCCAAACCTTTGGAAATTAATCATCACCTGCTTGCGCCGACAAGCGAGATGCTGCTTTCTGTATATGTACGTACATGCATGTTCCTGTATTACTGGTTTCCGTTTTTGTTGCGATTCTCTACGTATGGTAGCATAACAGCAGAAAGACCGAAAGAGTTTACAACCATGTTGCCTCTGGTAGTTCACAACGTCAAAGATTCATGCACCGTATTTTTACGCATACTGCGCTTGTCTTAGGAGCGACACATGCATGAATGGGCGCTCGCATAAGATGCGCGATGCGCGCATTCATAAGCAAAATGCGCGCATGTGACTTTTTCACTTTGTTAACCTCGGCATACGTCCGTTCCAGCTGTAGTACACCAAGTGCTTCGAGCTCTTAAAAAAAAAGAAATTCAGTGTTCAGTAGCGCATCTTTTCGGCGTCATTCATATGCAACTTCCTCATTATTTTTTGAATAAAACGTCTATTCAAGTGTAAAAGTGAAGTGCTCATTTTTAAATGCTTGTATCATTTGAAGGACAACTTCAAATGAATGAATATTGCTTTACTTGTGATCGTCCCTCCTTCGCACGCTGCTTTTTTTCGTATTAAAGGAAAAAAAAACTATTCTATGCACAGTTTAACGGAAAATTATGAAAAATGCTAGAAGCATAATTAATTCTAGCGTCTCTTTAGTGCAGTAACAGTTTTTCCAGTAAATAATGCTGTTCCTCTTTAATAGTTTTCAAGAAAAGTTTTACTAAACTATCGAAATGATTAATTTTTGCGTAACAGGTCATACCATTAATAAGCAAAATATTTTCCACTGTTGCGTTTACGAAACAGGAACTTTTTACTAGTTATGGATCGGCAAAATGCGCTTTTTTACAGCCGTGTAGCTTTTCACTTCACAATAAACTTACTGCAAGTTCGAAGCACAAAGGGTGGAGGGGAGATGGAGGTGTGGGATGGAGTGGTATATGCATGTTTCAAGGCTTCTGTGCGAACTTCGCAAGTAAAATTAGCATTTTTTCCATCGACATCTTTTAACATTTTCATGATAACATCGCATCGGCAAAATGGAGACATCACAGTCGGGCTTACATATGGGCAGGGGATTATACTGCGCTACACGACTGACGCGTCACGAAATCAGTTATGCTTTTTGGTTGTAGCCTTTCAAGTCAAATTTATACGCTTCGTAAACTCGTCTTAAATAAGGGCCGTACAGGTGCTTAGATGTATGAATGTGAGACGTTGTGCAGGCGATGCTGTTTCGATAAAAAGACGATTCTTTTAGCTAAGTCCATCAGAGCATATTTGGTTACCATCGTCTGGACCTGGAAGTGCGGCTAACAGCTCTCATGATACCGAATGCTACATCGGTAGTCACATCTCTGTTATTCCTTTTCTTAAACATTCTTCTCTTTTGTTAACTATTGCAGTGCATCGAATACCATACTTCCATTTTCTAATCGAAGGGTTTTTTTGCAGTTTAATTTTATCGTTTACGATCTTACAGTACGTGAACCAAGGGGTTTTCCGTTGGAGTGTGATCATGAATCTTGGCAGCATTTTGTAGCGTTTAGAATACATCATTCGAATAACGTGCACATCAAACTTTGTCAATATTTTGCCGACCCAGATCGCAAATTATAATTGTGACAAACTTATAGAGAATATAATTTTTGTGCCGGCCGTTTGAAAACCATGCACAGCTAAAATAGTAACACTTTTATAATGCTTTAGTTGTAGCCATTGCAAACTTTATCGTCCTTTATACCCTAAAAATCACTAAGGTTGTCGTTCAGTTGATAGGCATGCAGAAAAAAAAGTTGCATCAGGAGAAGTCAATTTTTAATGTGGCCTGGAATAAGATTATTCAGAACTGTTGTTCATTTAGAGAGTGTTTATTTCTCAATCCTGTTCCTCGCCGTCCTTCACTCTTGACGGCTTTTATCATTCCTTCCGGACGAGCCAGCTTACCAGTTCACTTAATCCATGCTAACTAGAAGTAGCACATTTGATTGACTATGAGTGTACCAGTTAATAAATGAATAGGGTTTCATTCAAAAGATCATTTAAAATTTCTTGGATTTAGAATTTCTCACTTCAGGTGAGAAGGACTGCGAGAAGGCAGGCGAGAAACGCCGTTGCGCAGCCTGCCACATCGTTGCGCACACTGCATGCTTCCCACTTTTGTGCAAAGTGAGCAGAGTTCGAGTTTTCTTTTTCTCGACCATATATAGTTTTGATGCTTTTCCAAGTTTCATTGATTTTAGCGATTTCCGTTTTTCTACGATGAGCAATTTGACAATACTTTCATACTGCTTTTTCAACTTTTCGACAATATTGATCTCGTGATGATGATCACTACTAATGAACGAATTTGCCAGCAATTGTTCGTCTCTCCTTTCTGCCGAGCCACATGTGATATGGAGATGGCCTTGATTCAGAATTAAAATGCGCAAAAAAGATATTTTTTTCGCTATCAAGTGCATTCACTGTTTTGCAGATGTGATCACTGTAAAACCCTATGGTCTGTGAGAAGCGCTGGTCCACTCACCAAAACAACACATGACAAAAAAATTTCTTGGAATGATTTTCCGAAACTTTCGCCTTCATTTCGTTGCATTTAGAAGGCTGACTTTGGCCCACTTATGCTTGACATGAATTGACCAGTTGTATGTATTGCGTGGATGCTTACAGATGAACTTGAACTGCAAGATTACGTTTCGCGATGCGCTGTGCAAGAAGCAATCGGAGGCAGAGGCAAACGACTCATTGAGCCGTCATCACTGGGTGCATAGGTGGAAGCATGAAGGCCGTTGCGGTCACTGTGGCAAATCATTTCAGCATAGAATGTTCCGCGATAAGGTATCGATCGCATTCACTTTTTTTTTTTTTTCACAGTTTAACGGAAAATTATGAAAAATGCTAGAAGCATAATTAATTCTAGCGTCTCTTTAGTGCAGTAACAGTTTTTCCAGTAAATAATGCTGTTCCTCTTTAATAGTTTTCAAGAAAAGTTTTACTAAACTATCGAAATGATTAATTTTTGCGTAACAGGTCATACCATTAATAAGCAAAATATTTTCCACTGTTGCGTTTACGAAACAGGAACTTTTTACTAGTTATGGATCGGCAAAATGCGCTTTTTTACAGCCGTGTAGCTTTTCACTTCACAATAAACTTACTGCAAGTTCGAAGCACAAAGGGTGGAGGGGAGATGGAGGTGTGGGATGGAGTGGTATATGCATGTTTCAAGGCTTCTGTGCGAACTTCGCAAGTAAAATTAGCATTTTTTCCATCGACATCTTTTAACATTTTCATGATAACATCGCATCGGCAAAATGGAGACATCACAGTCGGGCTTACATATGGGCAGGGGATTATACTGCGCTACACGACTGACGCGTCACGAAATCAGTTATGCTTTTTGGTTGTAGCCTTTCAAGTCAAATTTATACGCTTCGTAAACTCGTCTTAAATAAGGGCCGTACAGGTGCTTAGATGTATGAATGTGAGACGTTGTGCAGGCGATGCTGTTTCGATAAAAAGACGATTCTTTTAGCTAAGTCCATCAGAGCATATTTGGTTACCATCGTCTGGACCTGGAAGTGCGGCTAACAGCTCTCATGATACCGAATGCTACATCGGTAGTCACATCTCTGTTATTCCTTTTCTTAAACATTCTTCTCTTTTGTTAACTATTGCAGTGCATCGAATACCATACTTCCATTTTCTAATCGAAGGGTTTTTTTGCAGTTTAATTTTATCGTTTACGATCTTACAGTACGTGAACCAAGGGGTTTTCCGTTGGAGTGTGATCATGAATCTTGGCAGCATTTTGTAGCGTTTAGAATACATCATTCGAATAACGTGCACATCAAACTTTGTCAATATTTTGCCGACCCAGATCGCAAATTATAATTGTGACAAACTTATAGAGAATATAATTTTTGTGCCGGCCGTTTGAAAACCATGCACAGCTAAAATAGTAACACTTTTATAATGCTTTAGTTGTAGCCATTGCAAACTTTATCGTCCTTTATACCCTAAAAATCACTAAGGTTGTCGTTCAGTTGATAGGCATGCAGAAAAAAAAGTTGCATCAGGAGAAGTCAATTTTTAATGTGGCCTGGAATAAGATTATTCAGAACTGTTGTTCATTTAGAGAGTGTTTATTTCTCAATCCTGTTCCTCGCCGTCCTTCACTCTTGACGGCTTTTATCATTCCTTCCGGACGAGCCAGCTTACCAGTTCACTTAATCCATGCTAACTAGAAGTAGCACATTTGATTGACTATGAGTGTACCAGTTAATAAATGAATAGGGTTTCATTCAAAAGATCATTTAAAATTTCTTGGATTTAGAATTTCTCACTTCAGGTGAGAAGGACTGCGAGAAGGCAGGCGAGAAACGCCGTTGCGCAGCCTGCCACATCGTTGCGCACACTGCATGCTTCCCACTTTTGTGCAAAGTGAGCAGAGTTCGAGTTTTCTTTTTCTCGACCATATATAGTTTTGATGCTTTTCCAAGTTTCATTGGTTTTAGCGATTTCCGTTTTTCTACGATGAGCAATTTGACAATACTTTCATACTGCTTTTTCAACTTTTCGACAATATTGATCTCGTGATGATGATCACTACTAATGAACGAATTTGCCAGCAATTGTTCGTCTCTCCTTTCTGCCGAGCCACATGTGATATGGAGATGGCCTTGATTCAGAATTAAAATGCGCAAAAAAGATATTTTTTTCGCTATCAAGTGCATTCACTGTTTTGCAGATGTGATCACTGTAAAACCCTATGGTCTGTGAGAAGCGCTGGTCCACTCACCAAAACAACACATGACAAAAAAATTTCTTGGAATGATTTTCCGAAACTTTCGCCTTCATTTCGTTGCATTTAGAAGGCTGACTTTGGCCCACTTATGCTTGACATGAATTGACCAGTTGTATGTATTGCGTGGATGCTTACAGATGAACTTGAACTGCAAGATTACGTTTCGCGATGCGCTGTGCAAGAAGCAATCGGAGGCAGAGGCAAACGACTCATTGAGCCGTCATCACTGGGTGCATAGGTGGAAGCATGAAGGCCGTTGCGGTCACTGTGGCAAATCATTTCAGCATAGAATGTTCCGCGATAAGGTATCGATCGCATTCACTTTTTTTTTTTTTTTAAATTTTTTTACGTTGATCCGAAGCCGTCACATATCGCAACATTAATAGGGTGGCGTTTTTGCACCTGAACTTTTCCTTTCCTTTTTTTTCTGTCTCGGCCATTGTTTAAGTAGGATGACATCGGCGAGTGAGATAGAGTTTAAAATTTTTAAAAAAACGAACCAACTCTAGTAATTAAAAAAAAACAAAAGATATGTACTGCTACCTATATTTATGAAACATTTCACTCATTTTCAGTTATTTACAAAAGCGCGTTCCCGAGCTGTGTAGTTGCCTTTCTTTCCAGTCTTTCACTGCAATATCTACGTTATAAAATGAAATGAAATCTACGGAAGCAGTGAAGAATTTATGAATTTCATTCTCAAATTCAGCCGTTAAGCTGTCGTCATTTTGTACAATGATCTTTTCGCCTTTCTTCGTATAAAATTGGAGATTACGGACGCAAAAGAATGCGTTTTTCCGCAGTAAGCGTTTCTACTGCATGAATGTTCCCTTACTTTCTGGAACCTTCAGAACTTGTATTGATTTAATTAGAATGCTGAGAAAATTGAAGGAGGTGATCGCGATCAGTTGCTCTTGGTGTAAGCAGTCATATCACAACAAGCTTGGCTGCTTTTCGGCGAGTTGCCTCGAAGAGAAATGTGATAGAGGCGCACTTAGAGACATGATTGTACCCGCCAGTTGGATCGTGCGTCCACCTGCTATCAGGAAACGAATCCAAAAAGAGCCCAACAAGAAACTTACTCGAAGAAAGGTTGCTGTTTTTCTTATATATATAGTTGCCGCGTTCAGTTTCCGGTTCAACAGGCTGAATATGAAAGATCGTTAATAGTTCTTTCTTACATATGTAGATTTTTTCAAAACCGCATGTTCAACTTAGTTAGGTGCGATCAATATTCAAGCGTTTCACGGAATTTATGATCAATGGGCATATTTTATTTCTGCGGAAATCCACCAATTCAAACTAATTTTTGCTTTGTTTTATCAACAGTTCAACCAAGTAGACGCAGATTAGTCCCCTAACTCATGTTTTATCCGAAATTTTCCACTTTTCTTTTCTGTTTTTCATGTGCAGCTTCCACAACTCTGACCATTACTACGAAACACCCAAAGCAGCATTGATAGATTTATCCTATTATGTTTCTTCTGAAATCATTATTCACTGTCCTCTGTCCTTTGTACTTGTGCTTCAGCATTATATTTTTTATCAGCCAGCTGATCCGTCCCTTTTTATATACACTTACAGTCAGCACGTTCTATTCCTCACAGCGAAACCACTTTGAGATTTTCGATTTTCACTTTAGCTGAAAACGACCTATTAAATATGAATCGCGTTCTGAACCATACCATAATGTGGCATTCAATTATTAATTTCAGTATCGACCGTTCATTGTGAAGCCAGTCGACTTATCTTTACCAGGACCGAGCCAACCTCTTCTTGTCTTCGTGAATCCGAAATCAGGCGGTAATAAAGGATCAAAAGCTTTGCACACGTTATGCTGGCTACTCAATCCAAGACAGGTTTTCGACATCACGACCATGAAAGGCCCAAAATATGGGTAGCGCTTATTTTTATTGTTGTTGCATCAGTTATTGTGTCAACGTTCCATTTAATTCATTTTTTCACTCACCCATTCCAAACAGACAAATTATTGTCACTTATGCTGCACGAGTTGTTAAAGTAACATTTTGAGTGCTTCGACAAAATATAATGAAACGTCGCAATGATGTTTCAGATGTGAAGCTGATAGTTTTTTTGCAATTTGGAAATTGAACTTGATTTGATCAACGTATTGAATGTTGAATTGAATTGGAGGGGGGGGGGGGGGGGGGAAAAAAATCAAAAGAAAAAAACTAAGCCTTTGGGAAATAGCGAAATCGATGAATTTTGCTCGTTGAAAATTAGAAAAGCTTCCTTACCGTTTGTTTTTCTATAGGCCTGTGACGATACAATTTTAAATATTCGAAATATAGGTTTCTGACCCATGCCTGCATTGTTCTAAAATCACTGGAAAACGAGGAAGCGTTTCTGAAGAAAATGAGGAGTCGCCCGTAGAAATAAGGTTTCGGAGCAATTGTCCCTTATGACAAAAAAAAGTACTCTGGTCTTTAATATTGTAAAGCGATTATGCACCTGCGTCGAGAAAAAGTACTAGTCGTTACCGAAGAAAATGAGGAGTCGCCTATAGAAATAAGGTTTCGGAGCAATTGTCCCTTATGACAAAAAAAGTACTCTGGTCTTTAATATTGTAAAGCGATTATGCACCTGCGTCGAGAAAAAGTACTAGTCGTTACCAAAAAGGACAAATGATACCTTTCGGGGAAAGTTTTTAAATCAGCTTCTCGGTTAGTTTTTTCCCATCTATATCCATTGCATCACTCTTTTCCTGATATGTGCGTGTGTATTTCAGGTTGGAGATGTTCAGGAAGGTGGTCAAGCAACTTCGTATGTTAGTGTGCGGAGGAGACGGTACTGTTGGTTGGGTGCTTGGAACATTAGATCAGGTAAACGAACTCATTCTAGCGAAGTAAATTTCGAAAACTGACAGGCGATGACGTCACGCGGCGTGAACAACGCAATAAATGTACACAAGTCTGATTGCAGAACACCGATATTGTGAATTAAGGGCGTTACATAATAACCGTAATTCCCCTGTCAGAAAGGTTATTTCCATGTTTGTGATTAAAATGGCTTGATAACAAAGTTGGCTGAATATTTGGCGATGTTCAAGCAACCATGTGGCGTTTCATCGTTTGACATCTTGCAGCAAAGTGATGTCGAAGACTTGAAAATAATAACAGCAGCATTCGGTTTTATTGTCATTTTCATATGTTGTGTGTGACTATTTCTTCCGTTCGTATGACCATTAAGGGGCTCACGAACTAGATACGCTGTGCTGTAAATAAACATTTTGCCATATCTTAATATAGAAACGTATTTGATGACGCAGGAAACATTCATTCTGCTTCGCTTGTGCAACGTTTATGCCCAGAATCGTTTTTTTTTTTGTACGTATGTCTATCTAAACATGAAGGCAATGTTTCTCCACAGCTATTACAGCATCCGGAAGCTTTGAACGACCCTTTCTTTTTGCCAGCACCTGCGAGCACCTTCCGCTGGCAAAAAAAAAGTGTCGTCTTTTGTTTTAAACTCTGATATCAGTAGATCTTAGAAGTATCTTTGACTCCTGGTTAGACTGTTACCAACTTTATTGGCTCATGGAGAGATAGAAGGCTTGGTGTTCTTGAGATAAACTGTTTGCTATAACAAAAATTTTGGCAAATATCTTCGTCGCCTACGGCGCGTCACTGAATTCAATTTAATTTTTGAACTGAGTCATTAACTTCTGCGTGAATAATAATCCATGCTCCATTTTCATACATACGTCCTAATCAAAAGACTTTTCATCTTTGGTTTGGTTAATTCTTCAGTTATTTTATTTCGTCAGTGTATTGCGTGCTCCGATAACTTACCAGCATCTTTCATTGCTTTAGACGTTCCATACGTTTCTGTGTTCGTTGTGTTTTCGGATGCAGTTTTTTTTCACAATTTTTAAAAATCATATTTGTATAATTATTACAGCTGAACTGGCCGGCTTATCCTCCAATGGCACTGCTTCCACTCGGCACTGGAAATGACCTGTCAAGGTATATATTTTTTGAAGTACCGTTATAGCCGAGACTGTTCAATAGGCTACATTTGAACGAAAATGTAGACTGACAGTAGTGCTTCCGTTTGTTTTAAAATTTTTCTCAACTGCCCATGGCGATTAAATTTTCACTTTCGCTTTTTTAAGTGCGCAGTCCGCAGCTGTTGCTGCGCATTCATGCAACCAAAGCAGAGCATAAAACTTCGTTCCTAAATCCAAATAAATTCTGTGGGTATAGGTGAGCTGAGAGCATCTTTTATTCACGCATTTTAAAAAACTAAATAAGCGCCTTTCTTTTTTCGCCTTCAAAATTTAAGATGTTTGGGCGAAATGATTGATTTTCGGGCAGGCTAAAAATTGTTGATGGTTTTTGAAGCTCTAATGGAAATCACACTTCAGAACATACTGAATTCGAGCTTTTTTCTACTGCAAATGTCCTTGTTGCTTCTGACATCAGCAATATTTGAATGTTGGACTACAACTTTTCTGTCTGTTGGCTCTTTAATGACTGCCTTCTGCCGACCTTACTGTGCACTTATTTCGTCTTGTAGCGCGCGGCTGGATGCGTTGGAAATTAAAAAAAAAAAACAAAAGCGAAGGTCATATTCCTCGTAATTCTGCTCAGAGATCTCATAACTTCACATTTACAAGGCATCTAATTACGTAAGCATGTTTGAAAAGAGTTTCATATTGAGGTGTATGGGATGGGGAGGATCGTTCACCGACGAGCCACTCAGCCATCTTCTGAGCGCGATTCTCTATGAAACATCGATTACTCATCTGGACAGGTGAAAATTAAATGTTACGAGCATTCAGTTATTGTGAATAATTCACTATTAAGAGAAGAAAGACAGAGGCAGAGGAGTATGCAGGA
>JPKZ01000441.1:425323-436698 GCA_000803305.1 Toxocara canis
GGGGAGGGCGAGTGGGAGGCCCAAATTTCAGTATTTCGTTAGTCGGGCCGACATTCTGTTTTCCGTTGAGCTGCAATTTTATCTCTTACTACTTAGCCCTTAATTTTTCTAGTTAGAAGCGTTGGAAGATAATGTCTGTCAGCGGGTCGCTGGAAGTGTGGGCGTTTTACAAAACAGTTCAAATATTGTCCTCAAATTCATTTAAGCGAGTTGAAGAAGTCCAGGTGATTGTTCTTCCTCAGCTAATTACAGAATGCTTGAAGCATGCGTGGACTGTCAACCTTCGTCTTCCCTTCCCTCTCTCCCTCACCCCTTCTCCAGTTTTCGGGAATTCGTAGAATATTTGTGCAATCTCATGAAAAAGATTATGGAGGTCCTGATCACAGTTTTCCACGATGCTCATCGCATGATAGAAGAGGTTTTTTTTTCAGATGGCAGATTGACGTGCAGCCTTGTCCTTCGAATCATATGGAGACGGGCGATGAACTCAACGAGGCGGTACACTCCTCTTTGCCTTTGACTGTAATGAACAACTATTTCAGTATTGGCGCAGACGCACATGTCGCTTTGCAGTTCCATCATTCTAGAAGTTTGTGCTTTGCTGTTTTCGCTGACGTTAATAATCATTTTGTCTTCGTAGTCGACTTGTACTCACTGTGTCAGTGCCTTATTCTCAAAGGAGACTTTTTTAAACATTATCTTCATTGTGTTTCATTTGAAACATTCAGCATTTTAGCATTTTCTGACTTTTAAATTTTATCTCGTTCACAGTAACAGTGTGCTCAGGGGGATTCGAGCTTTCATTTGTCCTACGTCGACGGGCCGCTCATTCTGCGACCTTCTAATGCGAAAACAGAACGCAATGGAAAGTTGGAGGAACATTTTAATGAGGGAATTTGCAAGGAAATTACACGGAACAAAGATTAGTCAGCACTAAGAGTGAATATTAAGGCGCCAATCCGCAGATGCTCAACAGTCGATTTAAAAACAGAATCGCTTATGGAGGTCTGGGAACGATCGATCTTTTCAAGAGGACGTGGAAGGATCTCTCGGAATACATGACTCTTGAGGTTCTTCGTCTTTCTGTTGTCGTCAGCTTGTGGCTGTTTAAACGTGACCCTTATTTCCGCAGTTTTCTAGCTTATTGAATTCTTTTCCTTTCGATGCTTTATCTGTTGTAGTGATTGACGGGTTTGCTATTTAACTCATGCTTGTCGAAAAATGTACTTCAGCTACTGAGGTGACTCTTGTTACACTCGTCTCCGGTGAGTCAAATGGGCAAACAGCAGTTTGGCAGTTAGTCGCAATGAAATTCTCAAAGGTGCATCTAACGCATACGAATAATTGACGCGGTCAGTATTCTAACAGTGAATATTGATTAAAGCTAACTGGGACGTTAATGCAGAGTGTCCCGGCGTCCTGGTCATTCGACAGGGGGAATATAAATACTGCCCTTTTTATGTCACTTTTGACATACTCGTGATAAACATGTAATATCGGCAGGTGATTGAATGAAGGATTCTGGAAATAAAAGGTTATGTAAATTTTTCCGACTGGGAGGCAATGCGAAATGAGATGTTCGCTTCATGCGTTTCTTTTTTCTTCAAATTTGCGAAGCTACGTTGTGATGACGGTTCACCTTAGGGTTTTTTAAATGTACGTGCCCATGCTAAATGCTATTCCGGTTCACTCGCTACGCTTCTGCACTTATTTCATTGAATAAAATCATGCCCGTTTTCCGCCAAGGCTTGTAGCCGAGATTGAGACTCTCGAGAAGTCGACGCGGTGATAACTCAGCATAATATGTCAGCAAAATAAAGGCCTGCTGAGGCGTTTCGTAGCTGCCTGCGTCGAGCTGTGGGCTCCGTGAGGAATTAAAGATGTTTTTTTTTTTGAAAGAAAGCTTCCTATGTTTCAGCACCAAAAAAAAGCAGATACTTTATTGGAAACAGTATATTATTAGAAAGAAAATTAATCGTTTATTGTGCCGCCCAATGTAAACAGAAAGTTTTGCGCGCAGCGTGCATTGTGCCAAACACGTTCATTTTGACGAAACTTCAGTTCTCGTCGCTCCGCCTTGGTTGTGGAACTAGCATCATCTCTTTGAAGACTTCATTCTTTGCAATTTCTTGCGCGAAGCGAATTGAATTTTCAGTGTGATAATAGAGACTACACAGCAATGATAAAAGTCTTCAAGTTCCATTGCATTCTCTTCCACAATATCACCTATTACGCTGGAGGCACAGTTCCATGGGGCAATGATGATGACGAAACGACGAGGCCATCGAGCTGTGATGGCAAAATCGAGGTGCTTGGCTTCACAACAGCCACACTGGCAAGTGCCCTTGCTTGGCCACAGCTCTTATTCATTTCTCTTCTTGCACAAAATTGTAGTTTTATTAGCATGGTTGCTCAAGCTGTTGACTTTTGCATTGAAAAAGCAAAATTGCAATGCAGAATTGTTTAAGAGCATTTGTGCACTCAAAACGGCACAAAAGTAGCAGGACGAGGAAAGCTCCTCATTATCTGCTGAAACTTTTGAGGCGAAAAGAGCAGACATGCAGAATCTGATCGCAGCATACATATTTTTCGTTCGTACTACGTTCTGAATGTTGCTTGAAGCGCCTTACCTTTTGCCTTTGGGGGAGGGGGGGGGAGTGAAATCATTTGCTTCCATTGATTGCTTATTTATATTTACATCCATGCTAGTCTAGCTTGTTCACTTTCTCTTAAGAGCTGAAATCGTAAAATTTCCCTATTTATCCGCTTATGAACTGCCTCATGAAGGTCTGCTTTTGGATGCCGGAAATGTAACTATGGACACTCCTTTCAACTTATAGGACAAATAATCAAGGCAGATGTATCGTTACAGGCAGCACTGCAAATGGGTGGCAAAGGCGAACGAATTGCACAATGCTCGCATGTGCGCATAACAACAAGTAAACCGATTCCTATGCAAGTGGATGGCGAGCCATGCCTTCTCGCCCCATCCCTCATCAGTATCAAATTTCACAGTAAGGTAATCGTGTTACTATAGCTCTAAGGTAACTTCATAGTAAACTCATTCCCTATGGCATCAATAACATCAGCGTAATGACCACCTGCACTACCGCTGTCGGTCATTTTTAGTAATGGCAAATAGCAGTTCTTGCACAATAGTGCAATGCTAAGTGATTTAATGGTAGACATTCGGTAATGGTTAAAAAAACAATGTTAAGCATTTAGAGCAAGAAGCAAGTTGCCACTTTGGATCACTAGAAGGTTCGGAACCAGGTTCGGAAGTTTGTCAATTGTGCTCATGATATATGCATTCGAAGCCTTTACCTGATCTCGATGCTCAAGCGCCTCTGGTTTATCAGCGTTGATAATGTAGAACTTCGGTTGATCTGATATTGTTGTCGGGATTGAGTGGTAGCCCCGTCGTAGCAAGACTTCTAGCTCGAGATGCCGTCTGTTCAGGTTCCGATGTTGCGGAGAGAGAAGAAAAGTGGGAATACGCCTTTAATTGCTCGCAGAGCGATAAAGCCAGCAAAATCTGCTTCAACGAATAGTCAGGTGGCTTCTACTTCACTTATCATGCAAATGCCGGTCATTGTGGTCGGTCGGAATGACTATGATGCTTACAGAGATGCGTTTGAGCGTCTCAAAGATACTGGTTCGCATATTTCGTTTATTATCGTCCGATTTTTTTCTCTTTTTTTTAAATGTCGTTCTGTTATACGATGCATTTCTCACACTTTCCGCTTTGAAAAAGCTCAAAAAGTGGGAACATGGGTTGATTTTTGAGCCGGAATTTCGAAATAATTTTATCGATGACGTTGTCTTGGAACTCACAGCTTATATTCACAAGGATCACTTCACCGTTTTTATCCAGATAAGTTGGTTTCTGAAGGCTTTGGCGAAAATCTGCAATGAAAATATATAATCTCACTTTTTAAAAAAAGTCACGGCATGTGACGCTATATGATTCAATAGTATTCAAAGGAGAACCACTAAATTAGCGAGCGGTATAGACAATCCAAAATTGGTTTGGGCAGAAGCTGAGGAGAAAATGCTTTATACTGACGCGTCGCGAATACTTTATTAATGCTGCAAGTATAAATGTTTAGCATTCGAAATCGGAATGATCAGTGTTGAAGCCGAGACGGAGCTCGACTCGGCTCGTCAACAGGTCCAGAGACTGCTGAACGAACATCCATGCTTACCGTACGAGCCCGGCGACGATTGGAGGTTTCTCGATTGTACGTTTCGCCCTCAATTGTGTCAGTTCTTTGTGTTTTGAAGGCCGAAAAAGTAAAGATGGTCAAAGACTGGCGAAAGGGAAGGGTAGGAATAAATGAGCTTTCTAGATACTCTTTTTCTGAAGATTTCTTCATTGCCGTATTCTAAAACCCAATGTGGCTATTGTTTCGTCGTTTGAGATGGTTGACTAGATCGGTCTCAGATTGCAGGTAGTTTGATTGTATGCTTCAATAGCTAATTTGCAAAGAAGTTGTCAGTTGTTTGCGTCGAAATTTAACTACAATACTGAAAGATTCTTGAAGCTAACATCTGCGGAATTTAGTTTTATTTGAAATAATACAAACAGCGTATTGAAGAAGACGTAGTTTGCGTTAAAAATCCACGGATACTCGTGAAATTGCAATTGGACTGCAGATGTAACAAACGCAGAAGAAGGGACGTTCAGGATCTCACGGCATCAAGAACACGTGCATTCTGTGTCGGATATTTGCAATTTGGATGAGTGCCTAATGGTGCTGGATGAGCGATTTCCCTCGATCACCTCCCGCTCCTCGGTTATCGCTTCCGATCTCGCTTTTGCGCCGAAGTGAGGAGGAAATTTATTAATTCATTTCGCTGAAGAAAATTGTTAAATACTGAGGTTGAGCGGGAAAGGCGCCTTAGAGCTAGAAGTGGATCCTTCAAAAAGTCCCAATCGAACGTGGCCTTGCCAGAAACAAATTCTTGATGCCTTTTAGCTGTCTCTTATTCCACAATTTTTTTGCTAAGGCAAAAGCTTCATGATCATAAATGGAATTCATAGGTACTACTGTTGCAACACAGCTTTATTAAACATAGTATTATAGAGTAACTCATTGAAATAAGATAGGAGCAACGGTCATTCTAGTAGACACCTACTGGTTGGCGACATTGTGATGTATTCAAATACAAAAAAATATTGTCTAAACATTTATGTGCAGTTGTTAAGCGGCTACGGTGCTAAGCAGAAAGCGAATGTATCGACAGGGCAAAGTAGAAGGTGGTGAGCTTGAGTCATATTCGCTAGGATTGTCTCCCATCTTCTCATTGGCCGATGAATATCGATCGTTCTTTTCGCTGAACTCAGAAGATGAATTGGTTGTATGCTAAAAAAAAGGGCATGAATGTAAAGGATATGTATATTCAGTAAGAAGTTTTCCTTTTTTCTTTTTTTTTTAGCGCAACATCGGAGATATGTCGCAGGCCATCTGCACGTCGTATCAGTGAAACACTACGAATTGTACTGAGCAGTGACACCGAGGAGACGCTTCTGTGAGATGAAACACAAAATGCATTTATATATCGCTGTCACCGTTTTCTCAGCTTCAAAAATCGGATGGCATGGAAGTGCGTTCATTGCGATTTGTTTTAGGTGCGCAAATTAACGTACCATGCAATGTTTATTGTACGTTTTCATCTAGAGTGGAAAGTTTTGTGTGCAGTGTGCTAACAGTTGAGTGCTGCCATTTTACAGCTAGACTACAACGTCTAGACGTTTCCCATGTTGCTCAGTTTACCAGTCACTTCAGCAACTAATAATTGATTGCTTCACTGGTTCGGAGCATCGAAGGTGCGTTACAATTCGATGATTGCTTATCATGTTCTCGTTTTCAAGAAATTGGCGCTGTTGCTTTCCTTTCGTTAGAAAAATGTGGATTGTGCAGCGATGTGACAATTGTTTCGTTCATTTGAACTTGCAGGATCAAATTTATAGATCATTCAGTTCGGATGGTCTATAAATTCGCTTTTTAGAAGTGAATACTCTGCCAGCATCTCTTCTCTTGAAACTCAGCCGACACCAACTAAGGCGATTTTTTTAAGAACGTTTTCGTTGGGAATAGTGTTTGAAAACACTGCTCTTAAGAAACGATCTCACAATGTCGTTCTAGATATTATCGAAGTGGCATAAAAACGGAATGTATGAATACACATAAATCGCCATTTCATGTTGTTTTGTTATTTTGCAAGCAGTCACATTGAAAATTGAACGTATTGGGACAATGGATCAACTGGGAACTGTATCTTCATTTTGGAGCATCGTAAATACTCAGACGTATGAAGAAAGGAGCTTCTGGATCAGTGTGCAGCAAAACAGGCGATGACCCACCAAAAGTTTCAACGAGAAATGTTTTGCGTTTTTTTTTCTTCCGAAAAATTCCTAACATACATCCTTGCGAAGAAAACTTTGAAATATGATGGAAGCTGCTTCGGATAAACTGAACGATCAGAGAACATTTTGAAAAAAAAATCTGTAGAATTAGAGGAAGCACAGATTATACCATCTTTGAGCCCCTTAATAAGAGAATTATTCGAACGGGACAATTTTCGCAACTACTTGTTTAATTGTAAATGTGGTTAATGGACCGAAGCGTTTAAGTGTTTTTGAAGTAATTAACGAACGTTTGAAAGTGTTGCACTTACGTGATGCTGTTCTAGTGCTCAATAAACAATGTGAAATGCTGACATTCAATATCCTTTTTTTTTTTAATTATATGCGTCAGTCAATTTTCCGGTTACTTATTGATGCGCGGTTATATTGTTGTATTGTTTGCATTCCCAGTTTTTTGTTCTATGCATGCTCTTTATTGCTAGAATGATGGAAACGAGCATCATCTGAGCGGAACAGATGCCACTGGTTTTCGATTTTTTCATTCAATCGATGTTTTATTTGATTAGAAAGAATCGTCGAAATATTTTCATGATTTTAGATGCGTCGTGTTGGATGTCTCTTTTTGTTTTTTAGAGTCTTAAAATTTATAGATGAAGATATTCGAAATCTTTGCTTGATGGGAACTGTTGAAATTTTTAAGAAATATGTTTATTTGTATGAAACGTTTAATTGCTGGTTATCGATATAGAAAGCGCGCACGTTTAAAGATGTTGGACATGCTGACGATGACGACTGACTTCACCATTTATGCACATAAGGTCAACTAATAACTTTAAGTGGCCAACAGGTAGAAGATTAAGAAGAACAATCATTTAGGAAGTTGCGGTTGCAATGGCAGTGAAATGTTGGCTTGCTTACTGACCACTTTCAAATCAACTACAGAACGGAATGTGCACATTGCGGATTGGTATGGTCACCCTTTATAACAATGAATATTCACTAACCTCGTTACATTATTCTAAAATGATTTGTATGCGAAAAATGCTAAAGTACTAGTTTGGTTGCCAACTCTTTTGAAGTTAGCTTGGAAAGTTTAGTTGAAACCCCGCTTCCACGATGGGTTCTCGATACGCTAAAATACGGCTATAATGTTTGAAAATATGCACCCTTTCACCATGAGGGCATTGCATGATCCGAAACATTCGGGATATCAGAATTAGTAGTCGGGTCTAAGAAGTAGCATGTTAATGTTCCGATATTCGATAGAAAAGCAACCAGTGTTGCAAGATGATGAAATTTCAAACTCGTTCAGCGCTATAGGCCATTTTCTGTGATGTCAGTGAAACTGTGGTCACCAAGAGGTAGCAAGCGAAATAGCCTATAACTAGTAAAGTACCGTGAGACAACGTATTTGGTTGAACGCACGAATCCACGGGCTATTACTTGAGAACATTTTCGAGGATCGCCATGTTCCGTAATGTCGTATAGTGCGGTAGGAGCACCTGAAGACAGCAATGAATTGTCAAGCTATTCGATGCTGAAAAAGCTGTAGACAAACCATTGAAGGCCAGCACGCGCAAGCGATAGCATTCAATATTCTATTCGCTAATGGAATTTCTTAGAATGGGTTTCTGTTTCAAGATTGAGAAATTTTTCGTTGCTGCAGAGGTATGAATGAGTTTTTGCTAGAGAGCATAATATTCAAGAGGAGCTATGTTTATGCAAACAGAGGCTGCGTCTAATGAAGGTAAGTCACTTTAAAATACTGCTAAATAAGCCACAAAAGAAGAAAAATAAATGCACGAGTAGATGAGAAGAAAAGCGCTGCTACGGTTGTGAAAAAGACAAAAGAGTTAGGATGTTTAAAAAGCCGAAAAAAATTCGTCTCCTCAGTGCAGTGTTTCCTAACTGTGGATACACCGGCCTGTTTGGAATTATTCTGACAATCGTCGCTAAGGCACTGATCCTGTTACTGCTGTTAGAAGGTTAAGTGCTCAAAAAAACCAGGAGTCGCTGACGAAGCTCGATTTTTTCAGTTCAGTTCGACAGTCTCAAAAATTGCTGGATTGCCTCGATTACGTCAGCGATGAACTTCTCTACTTCTAAGTTATCGAAGTCGGGAACTTTGAGGTTGCTTAAGTATTTTTGAAAAATTGGTTCGCTTCACTCCCTGAAAAAAAAAACAGAAATTATGTCTGAGGTCCGACTGTGTCTTCTTGGTAACCCTGCGGCTGCTTGAAGAATCATTTTAATTTTCTGCCGCACATAGAAACAAATCCATTCCTCCCTTCCAATATTTCTCTTCTTACTTAGCAAAAATAGGATTTTTTGAGAAAGGTCACTAAATTCTGTGCCGAACGACTGATGTATGTTGATGTTCCTACATATCGCAGCGAGCTTTGTAGTTGTCTTTTGATGGTGGTGAGCATGAATAATACTCATTTTAGTCGAGAGGTCAAAGGAGGCAATGCGGCCTAAAAACTAAAGCTATCGCGTACCCACGGGAATTTTTTCGAAAATTGATAAGGTTTACTCATGCATGGTCCGAAATGTTATAGAGCAGTTTGAGCCGTTTGATAGTCCACCGATTTCACAAGCAGGACTGGCTTGACTAATGATTTCAGGTTTACCTGATGACTACTTGGTTGACACCTCACCTCCATGAAGGACTTTTGCGTAAGCCTACATACCTGCTTATTCACTGGAACAATTTAATGTCATAGAGAGTGAAAACAAATGTAATGCATGAACTGACCTAACGTAAAAAGAACGATTAAGAAGGACTGGCTTGACTAATGATTTCAGGTATTCAATATTAAGGGGGACATACATGTTTCGAGAAGTCGCTACAAATCAAACGCTGTCCAATACCTACCACATTATTGGTTTTCGCACATAGTTTTCATATTTTCTAAAGTTTGGTGAAATGAAATATATGTCGAAAAAGAGGAAAACAGCAATTAGTGCAAGAAATGCCGTTATTTTTTGCTATTTTCAAAAAACTTTTCCACGTTTATCATTTATACAATATGTGCATGACTGATTGCATCGCATGCTTTTTCCGTGTGCAGGTTCAGTCCATTGATTTAAACGAGCAAATAGAGCAAATTCATAGACATCCTGCTTAAAAGACATTGCACATCCATCTTTGCGAGTTGTTCATGGTTTATTAAACAAATGAAACAACGATTTTGTGCGACAGCCGTTTGCTGTCGTTAGGCAAGACGTCACTGATCTGCTGGGGAGCATAAACATGCTGGAAGAATGGCATGGCCGTAAATTTGTCGAGTAGCAGAAATGGTTTTGTTGTTCCAACACTCCCGTTAGAGAGCAACAGAAATGCACTTTTCTGCGCAAATGTTCCCGGAGTATAATTATTCCCACGGCGCAAGTGTCCGATGTCATGACTGAAACGCGTTTTGCATTCTGAGAAATGATGAGTTGGAAGAACTCGTATTTTTCTGGGCATAAAACCGGTCCTGATGGTTCGCTGTGAAGCGCTGTATTCGCACGACACCTGCTGGACGATGGACGTCGTCGCATTTGCTCAGTTCTGCGTACCCATTTTCGATTCTTGTTGATGCTTTTACATTCTCTCATGAAGGCGTGATGAGATTTTTTTATCAGCTGCGTTCTAGGTTGCGATATTGTTTCTGGTGATTGTCGCCATATGCGTAGCGTTTCAATTCACAACTAATAGGCAATCCAATTCAAGCCTGACGTTTTCCAACGAGATGCTTAAGAATGACCGCATTGTTTAGTTTGAGGCGACTTCAAAAACTCTTAGGGTGATAGTACAAACGCATTTGTGAACGAGGAGAGTAGCCGGAAGAGGACTGAAAGCAACGTTTCACGTTGTTTTCATGTCATGAAAATGGGTCTAGAAAGCAATTATAACAATGCAACAAAAACTGATAGCATTTCTACCCATCACCGAATTAATGCTCAGATTTATAAAGAATTTATATATTTCGAGACGGCTTTTTTTTTGAAGCAGCGATTAGAAACTCTTCCATGAAAATCAACACTGCCTTGGCATTTGATATAATCCCTTGAACAATTGTAATTTCACATGAAGATCACCAGGAATCCAAATGCCGTGCAGAAATTTAACTCAATCGGTGAATTTTTCGAAAGAAAGATATTTTTAAAAATGATCAACTAGAACTGATATGAGTTGCGAGAAATAGGTCTGCGAAATGATATGGTGCATCACTTATGTCAAATAGTGTAATATCTAAGAATCAAAGCTTTGCTAACTCTTATGTGCCAACTTTTTCATCGCAAAAAAAGTTAAAAGAATTATAGCAAAAGCCGAACTTAGGAGGTTCTTGCTATATTAACTTCTTGCTCTGTTTTCAGATCTTTAATCGTCTAAGAATCTACAAAACCATTGCAGTGAAGAAGCAATTTTTTTTTTTCAAATATATCATGTAAAGATCTCACTAAGAGTTCCACCAATAGCCCTAAGTAGTGAAACTCAACAGCTGTCCAACTACGCAAAAATCGGAGGCTACTACGGTGTTCTACTAGACAACGCGTTTGTTGGTTTTTTGATTTACGGTGGCAGAATGATGCCTGAATAAAAAAAGCCACCTAATCAAGAAATTGACGTAATAAGCTTTGCGGCGTTCGGCGATTCGTAGCGTTTTGGAGATGGCTTGTAAGTATTTCACGATGGGAGACGTAATTTGTAGTATTTATAAAGAAGATTCAAGAGCGGAGAGCATGCCCGCTTGCTCCACCTTCGAAACTCGTTCTGTGGGGGCCGTTGGCGTCCGCGTCTTGCCACCTACTTCCAAGTTGTCTTCGTTCGCGGACATCACTCTCGATCAGCCTATGAATTTCTCGCATAAACGTTCAATTAAACCATTTTGTTCTGTTTTCATCTGACGTTTCTGTTTTCATCTGACGTTCTGTCTTTGTGTCTTCCTTTTTTGACTGTTCACTTGACTGGGGGGGGGGGGGAAAAAAAAAGAGGGGGGGGGGGAAAAAAAAAAGGCAG